>JBBPNO010000020.1:0-115938 GCA_038090915.1 Boletus eberwhitei
CTCCTGAGTCTGATCGCATCCATGTGTCCCTCGCGCATGTGGTACCCTCGACACCTCAGATGTATGCAGAATATAGAGTGGCTCGATCTTCCGGTAAATTCTCAGCATCACGAGTTGTACGTCGTTTCCAAAGGGATCAAGGAACACTACGAAAGAGTGCAGTTATTCCACGAGCGCCGATCAAGCAGTTTGTTCGAAGACTTTCCATCGCATGACAGTCACCTGCTGGAGCGCAGTGCGCTACGAGCTGCGTATCTATCCCCATCCGAGTTTTCTGGGCAGCCTTCGGGGGCAAATTTCGATGTCCGGTACCACGCCAGGGACCTAGTGAAGGTTGGTTCGGCGGAGCATCGCGCTTATACAGCGGCGACTGTCGTTCACCGCCGAACTGCAAATTCAACGACTCCAAAAAATATAGTGAGCATGATGGAATCATGGAAGGGGACCGTATCTGGTGATGTTACTCTGTCTCTCCAATATGACAGATCATGGTTGGCTCCGGGCCTTCCATCGATTTGGCTCAATGCATACAATCTCCTGCGGCAAAGCGATGAAAGGAAATGGGATCAATTGCTTTTCTCACTGCCCGCGATGGCATATGCCTCATCGGAACTAACCAACCTGGTCCCCGCGTTCGTAGCCTTTGCGGCTGATTCAGAGTTCCGTTTTGAGAATCCACCATACTATGATTCTTACAAACCCACACAAGGATTTTGTCCCTGCGAGTACACCCTGCGCAGATATATTCATGACTGTGCCCACTCCTTCGAACGTAGCCCTGAAAGTACAAAACCTGCACAAGCTGGCGAAAGTTCCCAGAAGTTGCGAAAACGTCGAGTCGAAATGTATAACAAGAGACTCAACTTGGACACCGATGCAACAGTCCAATACTTCTTGAACGCTTGGCCACGTGAGACTCCCCCACGGTGCTCACTCAACGCCGCCTTATACAATGTGTCGGATTTGACATCCAAGGTCCAGGGCCACTTCTCCAGCTGTTATCGCAACCTCAAACTCAAAGAGCACCTCACTCGTGTTCAGAAGATTCTGAACAATGTACACTCCCAGGTCATCCCAACCGTCGCTCTCCAATACTCCTTCGATCCCTCGCAAAACATCCCATCTTGCATCCCGTGGTCATTTACGGTGCACGAGCTATTCGCCAGACCTGCACCATCGTTACAAGCACATGATAGATTGTCTCGATACGCTACCGATGCTGGGAATACTCCGCTATCTGGTCCTGCCCCGTTGCATCAGCTAATCACTACGGCAGAGACGAATGCAGGAAATCCATTCCAGCGACGATACGTCTCGGCCCTCCGCGCTAGTGCAGAATGCTTTGGAAATGAGTTATCCCTTTTAGCCCATGGAACGACAAACCCTACCGCCGACACACTTTTGGCACATTATGTTCGGTGCAGAGCCAGCTACATTGAGAGTATTCACCATCTCAAGCAGCATCTGGCCCCGAGGAGTCAGAGCGAACAAGCTCTCGAGCAGTCGGGCCAATGGCCACGCGTCACTCCACATGCGCTTTTTCGGTCCCTCGCGTCCAACTCACCAATCGTACTCTCCGACGAGTGGAAGCGATGCCTCATAAAGTTGACTTTACTCGCGCTCGAGTTACAGCGTGCACGAAGATTGCTTCGACTACACCTCGACAACCTTCATGAAGAGCTCCGCGGGGAACTGCAGAACGAAGGATGTGACGGTTGGAATGCCGAAGCACATCCAGACTGGCTACTAATTCAGGTGTGTTTCCCGTGTCAGGGATGTATTTACCAGCTGACGCCACGTCCTTCTTAGCTACAAGGCAACTTTTTCATTCGTCGCGTTCAAGCTGACGTTGCCAAGGAGATGATAACACCACGCTCGGGTAATAATACGGCCATGCAACTCAATATGGGCGAGGGGAAGTCATCCGTGATCGTCCCTATCGTTGTTGTTGCTCTTGCTGATGGTGATCAACTCGTCCGCGTCATTGTCCCTAAAGCGTTGACGGCGCAGATGTTCCACCTTCTTGCGGATCGCCTCGGTGGACTCGTCAACAGGCGAATATACTTCATCCCGTTCTCCCGTTCCCTCGAGGTGGATGGTCAGAAAGTGGCTGCCCTTCATGAACTCATGTCGGAATGCATGAATGAGCGCGGGATTCTGGTGGTCCAACCGGAGCACGTTTTGTCGCTCAGGCTGGTGAGCGTGGAGAAGCAGCTACTTCAGGCAGCAAACGGTCAACTGGCAAACCTATTACTGAAGCTTCAAGGGTGGCTCGATTCCCATTCACGAGATATTCTGGACGAGAGCGACGAAATCCTTCACGTTCGGTATCAGTTGGTATACACCATTGGCGATCAGCAACATATGGAAGGCTTCCCTGAACGATGGACCACCACGGAACAAGTTCTCAGCCTCGTGAGCAAACATGCATCTTCCCTTCGAGAGCGTTTCCCGCTTGGAGTAGAGTACGAGCCCAGTCCGTCCGGATCATTCCCCCATCTTCGTATCTTGCATGCAGATGCTGGTCAAGAGTTAATCTCACGGATAGTGCAAGATGTTATTGACGGTCTGCTTCCGAACTTCAACTTTGGACAGCTCAGCTTGGCCCTCAGAGTCGCGATTCGATGCTTCATATCGTGCGCAGATGTCCCTCCCAGAACGGTCCAATTAGTAAAGGAGTACTGTCAGCAGACCCCTCTGTGGGGTGGTCTGCTACTGCTGCGCGGTCTCTTGGCCACTGGCATTCTTTTGTTTGCTTTCAGAGAGCGACGATGGCGGGTAGACTATGGCCTTCATCCAACGCGTACCATGCTCGCAGTCCCCTATAGAGCAAAAGACATCCCAGCACAAAGGGCTGAGTTTGGACATCCGGACATGGCCGTCATCCTCACCTGCCTATCGTATTACTATGGTGGCCTCAGTGATGGACAGCTGAGAGTTTCTTTTGAAGTTTTGCTGAAACAGGACGACCCGTCCATGGATTACGATCTGTGGGTTCGAGAGTGCGGCGCTACTGTACCAGAAAATCTGCGGACCCTAAGCGCCGTCAACATCAAGTCGTCTGAGCAGTGGAAGGAGTTTCTAGTTCCTCTCTTCTCGCGGAATCGGGCGACAGTCGATTTCTACCTTTCAAGTGTCGTCTTCCCGAAAGAGGCAAAAGAGTTTCCTTCGAAACTGTCGTGTTCAGGTTGGGATTTGGCAGAGAAGAAAGACCGTCTATTGACTGGTAAGTCAAGGATAATGTTACTAGTAGGTCGTCGAGCTCGCTGGATCAACCATATTTTTTTAGGATTTTCGGGAACGAACGACGGTCAATATCTATTACCCCTACACATCACTCAACGCGATCCCGATCATCAGCGAGGGACCAATGCGAAGGTTCTATCATATCTACTACAGCCGGAGAACAGGCACTATAGGTGCATGACCAAAGAGAACGGCGAGCGACGGACCACACACGAATTCCTCAGGGTCTTGGTTGCCCAGCAGCCCGAGATCCGCGTCCTGTTGGACGTCGGTGCTCAAATGCTCGATCTTCAAAACGATGAGCTGGCTAGAGCATGGCTAGACATCCACCCAGATGCTTCTGCTGCCATCTATTTCAACGAGGACGATGAGCTGACAGTATGCACACGAGACGGAAGCAAACAACTTCTGATATCGTCACCATTCGCGCAGCAGTTAGATCGATGTGTCGTATACCTCGACGATGCTCACACACGCGGTACTGACATCAAGTTTCCAAGCGGATTTCGCGCCGCCGTCACACTAGGCCCCAAAGTGACCAAGGATCGTTTGGCTCAAGGTACGTACATGTACACCATTTCATTCCACCAATCTAACTATGTGGCGCGCGTAGGTTGCATGCGGATGCGGAAGCTCGGCCACGGTCATTCCATCACATTCTTCGCACCTCTCGAAGTCGATCGACGCATCCGCTCTGTGGCTGGAAAAGACAGTATCGACACCATGGATATCCTACACTGGGCTATACGTGAGACATGCGACGACATTCAGCAGCGAGCGCCTCATTGGGCACAACAAGGGATGGATCATACATCCCGATACGCCGCTTGGGCCAGCTTCCGCAGAGACGAGCTGTCCTCGACAGCGCTTTCGGAAAAGTGGCTCCAGCCGGAAGCAAAGAGGTTGGAAGATCTCTATGGGCCCCACAACCTTTCGAAATCTGCCTTGTTGGACGCTTCGGAGATTCGCCAACATTGCATCGAGCTCGGGGTTACGTCACTCCGTGATGTGAGCATGGACGAAGAACAAGAGCGAGAGGTCGTTCATGAAGCCGAACGCGAACGGCAAGTGGAACGACCCCCGAGGGTGCCACCAGCGAGTCATTCAGTCCATCAAGATGTCATTACATTTGTCTTTACAGGCGTTATTCCTACGGATACCACAGCCTTCTGTTCAGCCTTCGAGGTACTCAATGCTACTTCCGCGACCACAGACGAGGCGCACGTTTGGAGCCCATTTGTGTTGGCGACGACGGAGTTTCAGAAAGCCGTCAGGTCGTCAGGAAAGTTAGACGAGTATTTGCGCCCTGTTCAGTGGGTTGTTTCCGGGAAAAGAGATCACAACGAAGTGCTCGTCATTTTGAGCCCTTGGGAAGTCAACCGCTTGATACCAGATATCAGGTCGAGCAAGAATGTTCACCTCCATCTGTACACATCCCGTGTCACCAAGTCCATGAAACCGTGCGATGACCTCGCTTTGTACAGCATCCCCGCGACCCCTACCGAGTGGACTCCTCCTCGGCCTCTTATGGATCAGTTGAATGTGTTTGCTGGGCAGCTGTATCTGAAGGACTACGAAACGTACATCCGGTTGTGCCGTTTCCTATGTGTATATGGAAGGGACCTGCAAGGCGAAGAGGACATCGAGGTTGGGTCTGACGGGTTCATCTCACCGAGGAATCGGCCAAGGCACTTGCAGACCATTGGCGCATTCGAACGTACACCCATAGCTTCGGTGAGGACGTGGATGAGCCTTCGCAGGAAAGGCATGCGCTTTACGTTAACGCACATGGGGAAGCTTCTTGATGGACGGCTACTTTCTGAAGACGATTTCGATGTTTTGTAAAGTGCGTTCCACAGTTGGGTGATTGATGACCTGGAACATAACATTACTATTGTCCAGGGTGTCAAGGACTACTAGCATGTAATGGTGGTGGACTATGGCTTGAATTTGATTCCTAGAATGTTTCTGGTTGTATAGATTCTTGTATGTTTTTTTGTCAATGTATTAGTATTTCATATGGAAAGCTGGACGACCATGCTCGTTCGAAGCGTCCCCTTCCCCCTTCCACCGCAATCATTGTCCCTAGGGTACTCTTGACGAGGCCCTGTCGACTAATGTATCGATGCCTGGGTGGTGGCGTCGTGGATGTAGGTCAAGCTGAGATCTTGGTAAAGAAGTATTCCTCCGGCACGTCGCCGAGAATGTCTGCGGACAACCCAGACTCCACTCGAGCGCTAGCGCTTCTGCTAATCATCTATCGCCGCCGTTCGCGCAGCGGCTAGGTCACATGGTGCGTCATATACCTCGAAACAACGCCCATCAATCCGCGCAGGACCGATATCAACGTCGCACTGGTCACCAAAGAATCGTTTAGCTGAGGAAAAGTTGGTGAATCTCTGTTTCGATCTGTAGATCTCACGACTCGTTTCATGCGCATGCGCACAAGTACTGGGCACTGCGGCCATTCCATGATGTTCTTTTCACCTCTAGAAGTCGAGTGCAGTGGGCGGCATCAACTCTAGCACAGTACTAGCACCACGACCGTCGTTCAAGAGAGAGCCAGTCTCGTGGGCTTCCCGGTCATGACGCCTAACACCTGGATCTGAAACGAAAACGTGTTAGTCAGACGAGAGAAGAAACAGGTTACCTAACCAGATAGGAAGATAATTCAAACCGTGTGTGGGTCGGTGTCACTGGTTCAATACGTCAATGGCTTCCACCCAGGACGTCGGTGGATCAGTCGGATCAAGGGTCAGCGATGGATGCCATCAGCGCGGGTACACTTTGTACCGTTGAAGGCTTTCTTGCATTCATCAATACCATTCAAACGTCACTACTATCAATCCAGATCGACCATGTCGTCTTGGCCCGATACGACGTCCAGGTCAGACTCGCAGTCCTCGTCATCGGCGCCGGCATCTTCCTCCATCATGAAGGCAGGAACAGAAACGCCAGAACGTATCTTCGGACCTGGTCTTCGAGCAAGGTTAATGTCCTTTCTCGACCCCTGGACCGCTGCCAGCACTTCCAGCTATCCGACGGAATAAATGTCTTGGAAAAACGTTCCCATAAAACTGCGATAAAACACACCTTTTTCTGGATGGCAAGATCCTCGTTGCGCTTCCGCCCCACTTTCGCGGCAGGGTCGAACCCAAGATGCTTGATGACACTCGCAGAATAGGCCGGTTTCGCAGGTGCATTTGCTGACGTCAGGTCCTCGTTTTCGTCCTCCACTGCCTGACCCTTCCCCTTGTCTACTTTCTTTCCCTTCCCTTTCTTCTTCCCAGCCTCGGACGCCTTCAACATAATCGCCGCGACCTCCCTAGCTTTCGTGACAGCCCTCATCCCTTCCTTGTCCCTGTTCAGTAGCGTCTTCAGTTCCTTATCTGCATCATGTCTGAGCCTCCGCTTTGCCTTCTCCTGTGCCTCTCTGCCCAGCTTCTCGGCCGCGAACATATCTCCAGCAGTTCCACCAACGACGTGCCCCGAGACAACGTACACCGAGCTACCCGCGGCCGGCTCGGGTTGGAGACCCCATTGACGGGAGGGGTCGTATTCCGGTTTATGCTTGCGGACAGAGGTCGTTGTCATTCCCGATGTCCTGTACAACGAAAGAAAACCATGGTCATTACATCACCACTCAGAGAAAAAAAAATCAAAAAAGGGATGAGATGCCCAAACGAACCCAGCTGAGAATTCCGCTCTCCCCGCCCGTTGTCTCTGGACGGCGTTGGTCAAATGCCACTCGCAGACGTCGCTCACCCTTTTGTCGGTCCAACTTCCGCAGGGTTTGCCGTCCTTCTTGGCCACTTTACACATGCCGAGATCACGAGCGCGCCCAATGATCCCGATGGAGGTTGCGGATTCCGGGGTGACTGCGAGGATGTTATCCACAGGATGCGGTGTCTTGTCATTGCGCTAAGGAGGGGTAAACAAGGAAACATTGTACGATTTAAGGAGGGAGCGAAACATGCGAACCTGGAGAGGTTTCAAAACCTTCGGGTTCAGGAGAGCGACAACATCTCCCTCCTTGAGCTTGGACATTGCCTCAAACGCACCTTTACTCCCGCCCTGATAGATTTTTTTTACGCTCCCATCTTCTCCGGTAACTTTATCGAACCCGTCGGACTCGAACAGTAGCAAGGTCAAGAACGCATCACCCCTGATTGCGGATTTCCCACTGCCTGCAGAGGACCGGGAGCGGGCCCCGAAATCAATCAGTTTCATGCTCACATACTTTTTGCCGTGTAGTTTCACTTGACCCTTTGGACCGTTCTTGTCGGACTTTTTATGGGCGCCTGGCTTGTAACCAGACCTTGATCTACCTGTTTCATCGTCCGAAGCACGACCATCATCTCCGCGAGTAATATCCACTGGTGCTCGAGTATGTTTGACACGACCTCTTTCTGCCACGACCGCGATGGTTACCCAATCACCCTCGACAGGTACATCGTATCCAGATTTATTCGGGAGAAGTCGTATGCAAGAGTAAAGACGGGAAGGGGAGAGATAATATCGCCCGCGGAGATACTCTTGAAGGTCATCATGTGAGAGGGATCGAGACCTATCATTATGTCAATATTATTTATTGATTATTTTTCAATTAACATCGTGTGACAGGGAATGGAGTAAATGTTAGAGAAATGAAGAGGTTCGAGAATGCATGAAACGTGACGTACAAGAGATGGATACCAGAGTTTGGTTCCAGGCGCTCGAACAAAGGGTCATCAGGAGGTGGTTTGTGATCCGCAGGTCCCATCTGGAGGTCGTCCACTATCGCGAGATTTTCATCTCTTTGTGGTGCGGTCGCCAGTGAAGTGGACGTGATAGGAGCCTCAGAGCCACGTTCTGGCAATGTGTGTGAATGCGCGCAATGTTCGGGTACCTTCGGCTTAGCAAGGTCTGACGATCGCGTAACGCGGGTTGGCTCGGGGCGACTGGTGGGTCCAGGACGCAGGGCGGCGAGTTTATTAAGCACATTGGAAGGTGCTGGTTTCGCGTGGTGAGGGATTGTAGCAGGTTTTTCAACCGAGCGCGCGCCCTCGTGTGCCCGCGGACGCTCCGACGTGGACGAACAGCCTACAACGCGTGGTTTACGTCCGTGACCGGCAGTCTGTTCGATCCTCCTTTTCTTCCCTGCGGGTCGGTTAATGGCCATCCTTACAAGAAACCGCCGGGCTCACTTGGAGAGGGCGTCGCGGGTGCCAGGAGGGTCGCGTCTGGCTTCTTTCGCTTTGGAGACCGCAGACGCGTGTCATGATCTGGGACGTCGGTGAGCTGTGCTTGCAAGCGCTCGATCTGCTTTCGTATCTGGAGTTGTTTCTGTTGTTCTGCGTGTAGTCTATGGGTGGAGGACTCCATGGTGTGCTGATGGGCCTCGCGTTGGCCGCGGTGAGGACGCGTTGTTTGTGGGTTATTTAGTGATTACGTACTTTGCAAGGATCCCACGGCCCAACAAAGAGAGAAGTGGCCAATAAAAGTTAGAGCTCGGGGTCAATTCATTGCCACCGCGCCAAGTTCCACGGTATCATTCCAGGCCAAGAAATTATTGTCCCAGACCAAATGAGGGACAATTCGGTGGTTGATTGTTATTCAAACATGGCATATTTATAATAATCATTGTAGCAAGGGGCACAGATTGATCCCATCTCGTGTTCCAACAGACGGTGGCCCTTTCTCGGAATGTACCGCAACTTTTATGCAACTCTTCGTGCCTCCAATCCTACGCCGTGCCACAATTAGTACATATAACCCCTCCCCTCATCTCTTTCTCGTCACCCTTCCTTCCCCAACACCTCATCAAGCGCACGTCTACGCTATCGCATCTGATTATTTGTTCTTCGTTCCCAAGGGGATCTCGTTCTCATCATGGCCAAAGACGCGCAGTTACCTACACCCATGTCTGCACAGAAATTCGCGATCGACATTGCTTACCGTCTGTCTTCCCTACGAAATTTCTTAGAGGCATCGGAAGACCTCTGTCGCTACAATGAGCGGCTGACTGACGCCGACATTCAACGTCACGGCAGAAAGGTAGGCCCTTGTCCAATCACATGTCATTCACACATTTTGACCATCCACATTCACAGTTGCTTGCAATGACGGAGGTAGATTTATTTCACCCGCTATTTGGGTACTCGTAGTCTAACTCGATATCGTAGGTCGCCCGAACAACGCTCAACCGAGCGGGCGTGAAACTCCACCTCTTCACCTCATGTCCACTTAAATTCCAGCCATACAAATCAGCATACTTTAAAATGCTCGTTTTAATTATCCGCCAGAACCAGGACAAATTTTCTACCGAACTTCAAGGTAGGATCGTTTCTAAAACATATCCAGGCATGTGAATTCATTTGAACTTAACTTTCTCTAGGACGAGTGGATAGATTACTCTTGCCACTGACCACACAGCTGGTTATTTGGCGCAATCATGATCCTTATGCACAGCTTGGCATAGCCGATCTAATGAAAAATCTCAACAGTCGATCGCGTCCACAGAGGAAGCCACAGCTTGAACAACCATCCAGTGCAGCTGTACCGCTCCGTGTCCCACCATGGTCCTTGAACAATATTGCAGCATCCATGCCTCGTATGACTCATTAACGCTCATCATGTGTATGTAATCCTAATAGGGTCGTTTCAGCCCCCGATGCTTTCCCCCCTAAAGTGACGGAAGACAAGCGGACGAAGAGATCCCTGCTGGATTTGGTTGCGCGTCGTTCTCGTCCTGTGCACAAGCAGCACCCTTCACGGCCGGAGCTCGAGACCCACCCTCCCCGGGATGACGACGACGAGCCTATCGCGGCACGATTGCTCCCTCGCACGCGCCGGCATTTTGGAATTTTCTGCACAGGAAATAAGCGACCGTCACAGCTGTTGCGTCGCTGAAGTATTCTTTTGACATCGGGCGGTGTTCTATTTCCCATATTTCCTGTATCTTTTCCGTTATATGTGTTTCCTTAGACCGTCTCGATATGCAGGCTGTGTACGATGGAAGTGTTCTCGAATTCGTTTTCAAATGTATTACTTGACGTGGGCTTGGACACATGGAATTGATACAACTACCGTAGTGTCCCGAATTCGTTTCGAAGTACATCCGAGTCACTACTCAACAAAGAGACCACCTCCCTCACTGGGCGATCCGTACTCTCTGTCCCCTTCGGATGCCAGATTAAACCTACTCTGGGGATCACGCATCGCCATCTGCTCCTTTTTCCACTTCCCGTACTTTGCCAGAAATCGGAACCCCTTGTTCGAGTTGCCAGTTGACGCTTCCTCGTTCTCGAGGAATTGATCGACTCACTAAGAGATATGTCTTCCGTAGTCCGTTCGCGAATAGAATTTCCTGTGAGGAGTTCAGGACGAATCGGGAGGATGTCCCCAGCACGGTTGACTGAGACCGCTGTGACAATGAGCGTGTCAGGTGCATGTGCTCGAACGCGGCGGCCGGTGCACCAAAGCTCTGGCCATGGGGGCCATTGGACAGTTTAATGGAATGCGGAGTTGTGACAACAAGTCGTGGACGAGATCGCTGTATATGGTCTTGCACTGATTCAGACCGTCGTTGTATGGATCCACAGACGCTCCAAGGGTCGCGGGAGAAGTCGAGTCGTTACCCCCAAATGTACTAAGTACGACGAACCTCCCCGAGCACAGTGGGGGGCGAATAATGTCAGTTATATTTGTATTATATAATACATGACCCCTCCATGGGGGGTCTTGTTTTGATCAAGTCATTTACAAGGGTCTACTGTACCACCATTGTCCTGGTCCACCAATCGTGAAACTTGCACAGAGACCACCATGTCAGACGAAGAAACACTTCAAAAACGCCACGACGAATCCGACTCGGAAGAGTCTGACGACGAGGTTGAGGATGTCCCCAAGGTCGACATCGATCCATCAACCCTCACGCCCTTGTCCCCCGAGGTCATCTCAAAGCAGGTACGTCCTGCTCCATGTTTCCGTCCACACATGGTGGCTTGAACGACGTGTGCGCATTTAACAGGCAACGATCAACTTGGGTATGCGAACTAAGCGCATATGTTGTAATGACGATGTTGACGCGTTCTACCGATGCGCTCGCAGGTACGATCGGGCACGTCGCACACGGTAAATCGACGGTCGTAAAAGCCATCTCCGGGGTGATGACTGTCCGATTCAAAAATGAGCTCGTACGGAACATCACTATCAAACTTGGTTATGCCAATGCCAAGGTTCGTCGGCCTTTTTTTTAAAAAAAGTACTTTGTCTTCTCCGCGCTCGTTCGTCCTACCTTGGGTCGCGGATCTTGACCACTTCGTCCCTTTCAGATCTATAAATGCGAAAATGAAGCATGCCCACGGCCAGGTTGCTACCGATCATATCGCTCCGACAAAGAGGACAATCCGCCTTGCGAACGACCCGGTTGTGGCCACCGCATGAAACTCGTTCGACACGTTTCCTTCGTCGACTGTCCAGGACATGACATTCTCATGGCTACCATGCTTAACGGCGCTGCCGTCATGGACGCCGCACTGTTACTCATCGCCGGCAACGAAACTTGTCCTCAGCCTCAAACATCAGAACACCTCGCCGCCGTCGAAATCATGAAACTAGAGAACATCATCATTCTCCAGAACAAGGTCGACTTGATCAAGGAGACACAGGCATTGGAGCATCAGAAGAGTATCGCTGCATTCGTCAAAGGCATGGTGATCTGTCCCCATGGGTCGTTTTCTAGGTGGCTGACGAATCGCTTCATTAGGCACTGTCGCAGAGTCGTCGCCGATCGTGCCTATATCCGCCCAACTGAAATACAACATTGACGCCGTCAACGAGTACATCGTCAAACGCATCCCAATTCCGCACCGAGATTTCACCTCTGACCCTCGCCTCATCGTCATCCGTTCCTTCGACGTCAACAAACCCGGCGCCGAAGTCGACGAGCTCAAAGGAGGTGTCGCCGGTGGATCTATCTTGTCCGGCGTCCTCCACCTCGGTCAAGAAGTCGAGATCAGACCGGGGATCGTGACCAAGGACAACGCGGGAAGAAACAGATGTAAACCGATCTTTAGCAAGATCGTCTCGTTGCACGCTGAGAGCAATCACCTCTCATTTGCCGTACCTGGTGGGTTGATCGGTGTCGGAACCAAGATCGACCCGACCCTCTGTCGTGCGGATCGGCTGGTGGGACAAGTATTAGGCGCTGTCGGGAAGCTCCCAAAGGTGTACACTGGTACGCTATGTTTCCTTCTTCGCTCCAAAGCCAACCAAACCCACGACTCCCTCCAGAACTCGAAATCAGCCTCTTCTTACTCCGCCGACTCCTCGGTGTCCGGACGGAAGACAAAAAACAGACCAAGGTGTCCAAGCTGACCAAGAATGAGCTGCTCTTGATCAACATCGGCTCGACCTCCACGGGCGGACGTGTCTTGAACGTCAAGGGTGACCTTGCAAAGATCCAGCTGACTTCACCCGCATGTACCGAGGTTGGCGAGAAGGTTGCGCTGTCACGACGGATCGAGAAACACTGGCGGCTTGTAGGTGAGTTCGTGTTTCGTTTCCCTTGTCCCTCGTGTGTACGGGTCTCTGATCTCCTCTCATAGGATGGGGAAGCGTACAGAGGGGTACGGTATTGGAGCTGGACTGATGGCGGGTGATGTTTTTTTTTTTTCGTCGACAACACGTCCATGTACACAGCAATGTCACTTTTTTTCTGTTCTCGATCGCGCATCCAATGTTGTATCCATCTTTTCCTGTTTGCCTTGGACGTATCCAACCCGTTCTTATTGGGGTCATCGTGGGTTCGAGTTCGTCGTGCTGCACGGATGGCGTCTGAGGCGCACGAACGAAGCCTGCCCTACTCGACGCCGCAGATATGTATGGTGCCGGTTCAGATGATTTAGGGTCCAAAAACAAAGAACAAAATACATATGGGTATCGAACGAGTCCCGAACGAGAGCGATAGTTCAAGCAGACCATCACCATCTCCGAAATCATGTGGCATGCACTAGGCCGGCGACCGGAAAACTAGGACAACATTAACATTATGGAGTGCAAAAAAACAAAAAACATGCGTAACAAAAAAAATCGACGAAAGCGAGCGAATGCAGCGCCTATTATTTTAAAACTTCTCCTCCTCCTGCACAAGTTCCAACCCAGGCCGACCACATCACATCACACGTGGGCCTGGGGATCGATGAGATCGAGTTCTCGAACGTCCACTCCTTCAAACGACCGGTTCTTCACCCTCCGACTCTCTAGCTCCCGTTTGGTAAGATAGAGATGGAGAAGGTGCAGACAGTCCTTGGCCTAACACGCCAATTAGCACCAACGTTCACACACACCCAAGAAAAGGTAAAACTTACGAGGGTGAACAAACCAACCCCCAACGAGTTTCGCCACCTATTCGACAAATAAATAAACACGTTAGTCACCCCACGGAAAGGAAAATAAATAAATAAAGGAGGGAAAGAGCGCACCATACGGGATCACACTCGGCCCAGGCGTACGTCCCCCGCCAAGCCACGCTCAATCCCAACATACCCGCCACCCCAAGCTTCTTCAACAATCCCATCTCCGCCAGCGCCCTCCCCCCAAACACCGCGCGCGGACCAAGCACACCACTGAGACCCGTCCCGAATGGTGCACCTGTCCCGGTAGTCAGCCCTAGTGGCCCCACGCGCCCCGCTGCCCCTGCCCGCAAAGGTGGACGCACAGCGAGGAACTTGCGCAAAAGCACCGAATGCTTGGATAACCAGAAGAGCAACGAGCCCATCATGGATGATATCCGAGGAATGATCAACGCTCCACCAATCAACCGGCCAAGCGACGTGCCTGAGACGCGAATCGTGTTCTCGGCCGCAGCTGCAACATCCGCGCCGCCGTCGTCGTCGTCCTGATCGCCGTTATTGGCACCATCCCCGTTGTTGCCTTGCCTTGCGCCACGGTTCGCGCGTCCGTCTGGGAGGGCTCCCAGAGGGGCAGGTCCATCTTCCTCATCAAGATGGGCATTCACTCGGATCCTCAAAAACGGCTCGTCCTCGGCCACAGCGCCCATCAAAACCCGCTGCACATCGCGTTCTCCTCTTTGGCCCTGACCATTTTCTCCACCACCAGGGCCAGGCGTCGAATCGAGCACCCATCTCGAAAACTGTGAGAACAGCCGTTTATAGCCCTCTCGAACGATCGGAAAGATGAACAGGCCGAGAATAAAAGGGGGTGGTGGCCAATGCGGGAGGAGAGGGAACAGATCTTTCCCAGACTGTCCGGTTGGCGAAGAACTACTCGAAGTTGACACAGTCCCAATCCTGTTCAGGCCATCTCCCACCACTGGCGCACTCGTCGGCCATGCAAGCAATAATGGAATGAGCGGGGTGACATTGGATTTGAGAGGCAGTCGGGAGAAGATGAGGGCGAGAGGGATCAGAGGGAGGTTGATGAAGCTGTGCCAGGGCCAGTTGGATGGATCGTCTGTCAGGAGGATGTCAAACATTCTGGTCATGGGCTACGTCAGAGAGTGGCCATTGGAATAGAAACGGAGAAAGTAACGCTTACTCTGCTCCGAGGAATTCACGGACGGCATACGCTCCGTATGCAGTGCTTAGTATATACAGCCCTGAGCGAGGAATGTCGATATGAGCGACACCCCAAGATCGGACTGGGCCACGCACCGGTACCGAGACTGATGACGACGACAGTCAAGCTCCCCACGCTGACGACTCTCCCAATCAAGGATAACCCTTTGTTCCCCATATCCAACCAGCGGAGTAACCACGGATTCGAGCTCGTCAGTTCGTAGGGGGTGCCACATTGGGGGCATTTGAGAGCGTTGGAAGCGCGAGAACGAGTGGACTGGGAGGACTGGATCCAGCGAAGAAGACAGGATTCGTGGGCTATGAGTGTGCAGGTGCATGGATGCGTCCATGCGCGAGGAGGTGTCCCTGGGGCTGGGGATGACGCTGGTGAGTTGACGCGGTGCAATACAACGTCAAACGATGTACCGTCGTACCGCTCTTCCTCTCGACAGATATAGCAGAGCTTGACCTGGTCATCGAGTCGGTCAGCGTTCGCTGTGCGCTATAGTCGCGAGGTTCGCATACCTTGAGGTCGTTAATAGTCGGTACCCGCCGTGTGGGCTGCATGATGGGTGTAGGAGAGCAAAGTAGGGTGTAACACCAGTATTCCAAACAAATTAGACGATGCAGTGCTGCCGTGTGTCCACTCGCGCAATCAACAATCTCATGGCATTCAAGGAGAAGGTATGTACTACACGACAGAGACTCGTGCATAACAGTGACAAAACTCGCAAGACAAAAAAATAAAACTTTTCAGAGGAACAACTGAATACTAACCGACATCATCCGTCGCCGGGATGCTGGAAGTCCAAGGCTCAATGATCGTAAGGGGGGGTCTGAGCAGGAACCCTGTCCCTTTCTCGATCATCAAGATCTTTTTTGACATCCTCCATAGGAGGGGTCCTCGCACCCCGGTCTCTATCGTCGCCCCTCCTCCTGTCAACAGGTGAAGGGCTCCGCCTCCTCTCAGGAGACCTGCTGCGTCTCCTTTTGTCCCTCACATCTCTGGTTTCACGATCTCTATCCGTCAAGTCCCTTTCCCTGTCGACGCCGTTGCTGCGGTAATCGCGATCGTCACGGGGGTCGGGACGACGACGAGGGCTACGAGAACGGTCGCGTCCGCCGCCAGAACGGTGGGCAGGAGGAGAACGCCGGTCATAGCGCCAGACCGAAGAGGGTGGATTTTTGGCCCACTGGAATGGGGTGAGAAAAGAGGGAGGCAGATTGTCAGGGCAAAAGACCGACCTGGATGCCCAACCGCGATCCTTCAAAGTATCTACCGTGCCTTTGTGACGTCGTCGGGTGAGCAAGTGAGGGAGGACGAAGGAGGGAACTTACATATCGTAGTAAGCGTCCTCAGCGTCACGTTGGCTGCGGAATTCGACGAATGCATAGCTACGAGATGCGAGATTGAGCGATCGTTCGAAGAGGGTTTGTAAGATTCGAAAGAGCGATAAATCGGGACGAAATGATCAAATGGATGCGTAGCCGACGACACGTTTTCTCCGCGCAACTCGCAAGTATCGCGAACGGTGATGCAGCGAACGACGACGACGAACCCACGAGATAAGGATCGGTATCGACGAAGTAACATTCTCAAGGTCAGGTCTCGCTCGCGTTCGTATCGTGTTGTAGCGACGGAGGCACCGCGAGGCCTCGTCCGTGGAACGCACGCGTCGACTGGATAGGGCAAGGGGTTCAAGCGAATTGTGGGAAACACTTACGGGTTAGAGCTGGCATGCGGGTTGCGTGGTGCTGGTACGTCGCATCGTACAAGAGGACCGTAGCTGTCGGGCAAGAATGACTGCATGAAGAATTCCGGGGAAAAAAGTAGCAAGGGTAGACATACCGCTCGAACTCGTAAGCGAGATCGCGCGCGCGTGTGGACGGATGAAAACCGCTAACGAAGAGAATGCGAGGCATTTCAGAACTTTTTTTTCTTGCTTTTTGTCCGAGTTCGTTGGCGCGGAGGATATGGTTGAGAGCAAAGAACACCAACTGCGAAAACAGCGGAGCATGAATGCCGTCTTTGCTTGGCCATATTGTCACTGTGGCGCTAGAACGCGTCCTCAGGGCTGTCCTGCACGTCGAGCGCGCCGTTCTCGACGCAGTCCATTCGTCTCTGCGTGCTGTAAACCGCAGTGACGGGCACTGTATGTTTCTCTGTTTGCTTTTGTCTGCAAACTGACACCACCACAGTTTATGCAGAGTCTTTCTCGTCGGGCGCGTCAATGTCCTCGTATCCGGCTCGTCGTCGTCCACAGTCAACGCATTTCGTCGCTGCTCACTGTCGCGCCGCTCGAGAAGCGCACCCTCGGGTTCTCCAAACTTGCCCACAGGGTTACAAAAGAACCCACGTGGGAGCTCGTTCCTCTCCTCCGTGATATTGACTCGCATGACCCGACCCTTCGGGATGTCCTCCAGCGCTGTGGGATACCATCCGACGAGTGGATGCGATGGTCCCCCATCGTGTACTCTCCCACTCTTGAACGCGCTCTCGACCTTTTGCAGCGAACCCAGACAGAGCATGCCTCGCACCATACGCCGTCCTGGGTCGTCCTTGCTCTCGTTTCGCACAAAATCAAATCTCCCAGCGATGCTCAGTCAGCTTTGTATGACCTTGCTTTCCCTTTCACGTCCCCCCTCTCTCCTCGTCCACCTATAAACAAGTTCCACGCCTTTCCCCTGCTCATCCTCAGTACGCATTCCCTCGCCTATTTCTCACTTGTATCTCTGCTTCGTCCACTAACATCACACCTCCTCGGCCTTCCTCCGCACTCGCATACATACGGATCTTTTCACTTCAACATGTTCCTTCAGGCCATCTCTCTTTTTGATAGATCACGAGTGGCCGCCGACGTCGCTGTCGACGTGTTGAGAGAGATGGAAAACAGAGATTTGACTCTTTGGCCGAACACCGAGAGGGTACTGATCAGGGACAATTTCCGCTCGCCGCAATTGTTGGATTATTTTCATCGTCGTGATTCATTCCCTCCTGGACAAACCGAGAAACAGGAAAAATCGGAATCACGGCTGAGGGCATGTGCATCATTAGGCAGGGTACAATCAAGCGCGTATTACCTACGCACCATCAGAAAGCAGTATCTAGAAAATGGCATCACCCCGCCCTATACCGGTGGAGAAAACCCGATTGATAGCGATGCGGCCGACGAACGCGTTCAAGGGACAGCTCACAAGGCCAATACACACTACCTCCGTGCCATGCGAGATGACCGTCAGTCCGCTTTCCGATACTTCCACCATCTGCTCAAGCTTGATCTCACCAAATCTCGCCAGTCTCCCCCTCCCTCTCCCCTTACCTCCCTCTCTGGTGCAGCCAACAAGTCAAACATAGATATCTATGATTGGACCACAGCCCTCTATGCTGGCGCTCATGACCACGGATTCTCTGCCAGCTCCTTGCTTGAGCTTTTCAAGGCAACAAAGGAAGGAACCAACGCATACAAGCCGACTAGGGCTACTTATACGGTGGTCATACAAGGCTTGTTGTGGAGGAACGCTCTGGAAGACGCCCAGAAGCTATGGGACGAGTTCGTTGGAGAGGTGGTCAGCGCGCGAGGCGACAACGAGGAAAATGAGATGAGGATGGATAGAAAGGCGCTCTGTGTCGGTATCGACGTACTCGTTCAGAGCGGGCGTACCGAGGAGGCCTTGTATCTACTCGATGAGGCCGTCAAGAGGGATATCGAGGAAGTTACAGCCTCGCCCCTTGACTTAGTACTCACTACCTCAGCCTCACCGACACCAAACGCGTCTTCCGGGTCCAAGTCCATGCGAACCTCAACCTCCCCTTACCTCAAAGTCCACCCGATCCATGCCCTCTTTACTGCTCTCCTTCGCATCCGCCGTCCGGATGCGATCTTCTACATCTGGACGCACTTGACATCTTTGTATTTTGTCCCCCCCACTAACTTGATGCTTCGCGTGTTGCTCAAGGCAGCGATGCAGGCTTCAAAGATGGACGGGGAGAGCTTGAAGGGAGCCATGAGTTGGTACATCACTGGCAACAGGCTATTCAAAAAGGAAGCTGGACCTATCGCTCCGATGATGACCCCATACAAGACTTTAGGGCTCTCAGAAAGCCGGGACTATGAGATTGGAAAAGACACATCTGCTTCCGATCATAACCCCGAGAGCACGGGGCAGACCAGTGTAGAGCCCGAAACCGACGATTCCCCCCCGTCTCGCGAAACGCTCGCTGCTCGCCTTCACACCCTCCTCCAAACACCAACTCCCCCGCCCGTTGTGGGCATCTGGGCAAACCGTCGCTCGACAGAAGTCGCAAGGTCCATATTCAGGGGAATGATCTTTGGGAATTGGCCAGCACTACGAGGTGCGGCCGGACCTTTCGGAGGCGGCGTGACGAGTGCGCGTGCCAAGGGTGGCGAGAGCGTTTTTCAGGAACTAGCCCGGGTGTTCGCAAGCCGTCCGAACCGCTTCCTTCCCCCTCATCCGACGCTTCTCGGTACGGAGCGACCGACGATGGCCCGATCCGATGTCGACGACGAACGGATGGGTCCCCCACTCCCGACGGTGATGCCCTCGGAGAGTACATTCACTGCGTACATCTCCCTCCTTGGCCTTTCGTCGCGCGCGGAAGAGATTCCGGAGGTGCTCGTGTGGATGCGGGCGCTGAGTGTGGTACCGAAGACGGAGACACTCGCGGTTGCGCTCGTGTTTTGGATGGAAGTCGGGCTGCGGGGACCGGTGTTTGAGGATGGGTGGGTGGGGTGGGGAGGCGGAGCGGGATCGGAGAGTCCGAAGACGATACTGACGAATACGAATGCGACTGGGAGCACGAGCGCACACGTTCCAGATAGGGAGGCAAAGACGACCGAGCGTGCAGAAGCACCTCCGAGAACGGAGTATGGTGCCTTGCGCGAGTGGATTCGCGAGTGGGTAGGCGAGAAGAAGGCGCCGACGGAGGAGGACATTTATGCAGGCATCAAGAGAGTCAGGGTGATGAGGGACAGTCAGTTTGGGAAGCGTGGTGGGCACGTAGTCGTCAAAGACACGAAGCAGAAGGAAGAATCGCAGGGCGAGGCAAGGGCAGTGGTGTGGTGAGCCTGCGATCAGGATCAGTGTGGATAGAGTCACTAAGTAGATGATATACTCGGTACATTGGCGAGCAGGCAACAGCCACTGCGCCACTCTATTCCCACTTGGAATTGTTCGGATCCTTACCTCCACAGCGAGTCTGACTCGGACATACTCGCCCTTTCTTTTGCGACGACTCGTAGGATCATCGTCGTTTGGACTATATAAGTCCTGATTCAGATTCAAACATTCAGTGTTTCTTGAGCGCTCTGCGACCGCGCATACCTCCAAGCTGGTGGCTTTGCACTCTCACCTAGCTCACCGCCTCCCCTACGAGCACCTCCCCGCTGGCAATGGATCTCTTCGCATACATCGATCGCACCGAACCCAGTTCCCCAACCTCGGCGACACCCGCCTCAGGCTCAGTACCCCCCTTCGAAGATCCCTCCTCCCGAACCTTCTCCGAACTCAAAGAACTCGGACTGACCACCTACAAGGACGTCTGGAATGAATTCTACGACTGGGAACCCGGCTATTGCGCAGATACCCTCAGGACCGTCACACAGTCGATCCTCGCGTCCAAACGACAAGTCGCTCGCGTCGCCAAGACGATGGTGACGCGGCTCCTCGACGACTCGCAGGAGAGGGTGCCAGGCAGGTTGGCAGACGGAACGGATGCCGTGGGGATAACCGTCACCCATTTCACCGCCGGCAGACATCGTGGTACCCATGAGAGGACTACGGAGGTGTCAATACCCGTCATCACCATCGACACGTACTCACCTCACCCGCGATATGAATCGTGCCCCCCAGTATCCAGAAGCGTCCTCGTGGACGCCGCTCATGAGCACACCCTACCCTTTTTACCATACGCGGATGATGACCGATTTTCAGCTCAAGAATATCAAGCCAGATTTGACTTTTTGGAGTGGGAAACCCCGCTTGATCCCGATGGTGAGCGATTTTCTTTGTGCACTCGTGGCCACGGGTGAGAACATCTGGGTGCGGTAGTGGAGATGATCCAGATAGAGACCGTCAGAAGACTAGTACATGCCAAGAATAAAGTTGATATACATGATATCGACCGCATGCGTATGTTCAAGGAATTCCGTCACACACACAATTCAGGGTTGCTACGGGAGCAGTCGCAGAGGTTAGTCCATGCACCTATACCAAAATTTCTTTCAGAATCACTCATGACATTACAATCAGAGATGTGCTCCATTGGCCAGGTGCCCTCAGGCTTGATGCCATCCAAGAGGAACAGTCATCTGTTTATACACCTGATCCAGATGATCTAAGACAAAGGTTGATGTCTAATCTGAGGGCTTTCTGTCCAAGCATAAACTGTCTACACTCAGTTTGTGAAACTCATGGTATGTTGATACCGTCATTTTCAAATAATTTACATTTGGAAAATATAAAAAGGCCAGATGCATGTCAGCAGCTACATACCTTCTAGAAAGCCACAATTGACTGCACAAGACATGATACTATCTGAAGGGGTTCCTTGTGGTCCAGATTGTTTCAGACACATACAGGATTTTGAGAGGTTTACAGTGAGTGCTGCCACATCAGGGTTGCTGATCATGATTAACTAGGACAACAGGAGACTTTACCACCTTCTCCTAGCAAGCCTCATCACACAGGCTCCATGGACACATTAGAAACTGTCCTTGGCATTGCTCCAGACCTGTTTCCCTGTCAATTGGCAACAATATGTCTTAAACCATGCAATCAGGCATATTGTTTCCTCCAAATTGCAGTTTTTGTATCCTGACATATTGATGGAATTTCTAGGTTTTTGTGCAAAGATTACAATTGTTTCCAGATCATACAATTCTTCCAAGTACATCAGGTAACCCATTAACAGATGCTGATGAAGGCAACCATATACAACAAAGGAGGAGAATCAAAGAAAAACTAACATTTGGTAAGCCTCTGTTATCTCAGTTAGCTTTGAATGTGATCTGAACAGAAATACAGCTGATACACCATCTGTCTTTGGCTGTGAACTGTGAGAAATATTCCAGATTATTATTTCCAGTTAATATATTTATATTTTTAGGCTGGCTGCTTGCACTCACCCTGGTTCATGCACAAGTAATAATTGCCCTTGTTATGTTGAAAAGCAGCACTGTTCATTGATGTGTAGATGTGGAGTGCAATGTGAGTATTTTTTTTCAATTATTTTATCTCAAGTTGGCATTTGTGGTATAGTATTGAATATACCTATCCATTTAGGCCAGAGACAATGGCCAAGCTGCAATTGTACCAATGGAAGATGTTTACCTGAAACCTGTCTTTGTTTAAAGCACAACAGAGAATGTATTCCAGGTATATGTATCAATTGTGATGCTGGGTAAGTGAGATAATATATTACACCCTGGATGCTGATTGAGGATCAATTATAGAGGTAAGGAGAGATAATCATTAAGGTGATTAATAGTAAATACATTTGTCATCTAGGTCATACTGGCAAACCATGTCAAAATACCAAAATCCAACGCTTAGCTAGCAAGGTATAGTGAATGATACAACTTTGAAATAAGTATACTCATGGTTTGTGCAGCCTATTGAAGTCAAATGTGGAACATATGGCTTGGGTGCCTTTGCATGTCAAAATATGAACAAGGGAGCATTCCTTGGTAGTAAGTGCTGTGTGTACCATGTTTTGCAGTATGATGATGACATTTAACAGGTTATGTTGGTCATATATTAAATGGCCCACTTGTTGATCCAATGATGTGTGGTTTCCATCTCATTGTTTCTCTTTTGATGTCTTCATATTCTCTTTCCAGTGAACTTACCAAGCATACCAAACTTAACTATGTGTTTGAAGTCACAGCAGACAAAGCAGATGTTCAATTGCCAGTATTTGATGCAGCCCACCTTGGTAATGCAACAAGATTTTTAAACCACATGCCAGGTGGTAAAGCCAATGTGGAAGCAAAGTGTATGTCTTCCAATATTCTGCACAGTAGGATGACTCACATGCACATGGAAAGCTATGCTGGTCATTGGGGAGCACCAAATTGGATTTCTCATGAGTGAGTATTCATAGATGATGTCATGCATAGATGTCAGAGTATTTTTTCTAGAAAAAAAAGTCAAGGCAGGGGAGGAGCTGTTTCTGGACTATGGGCCCAATTACTGGAAAGACTCAAAGTAGTGATGTCAGTCTTGGCCTATCATCATCCAAATGTTTCCACTTAGTGCTCAGTATGCTAGATTCAGAATCATCACCATGAATGAGCCATGATAGAGCAACAACAGAGTTCTGGTAGGATATAGCTTTAGGCTGTGTACACAATAGATGTAAGCTATGAACAGCACGACAGACAAATACAAGTTACTAGGTATGTAATGTTTTGGGTGTTTGTCAGACGGGCACGACAATTACTTCTGGACGACCATGAAAGGGATGTCTCCATCCGCACCTCCACTTGTTCGAGTCGTATACCCTCCACTTTATGGTGCTTGCATGTCCTCCAATGTGGTTCATGATGAGACGCGACGTGATCACCATAGTTGGCTGCCTAGGGGCGAACCACACACCTTCAGCCATGTCTTTGGAGGATATTGCAGTGGGGCACAGCGGATCGACTCCAAGGAGACAGTCCTGGATGATAATATCTGCCGGACGACGTGGCATGAACGCGGGAAGTGAGGAATTGGTTAGGGCGTGTAGGCGGAGTGTATGCACAAGGATTGGGAGGAGTGTACGGTGGATGATCAAACCGCTATCGAGTCATGAGATTCAACGCCAAGGTTCCCCGATGAGGGGCTGACAAGGAAAAAAAAACCACTCACCTACCGCCAGTTCCTACGAACCCGCCCCACATCTTCGTGGTTTCGGGAGAGGGGATGTTATGCCCCCGTTCAAGCGCCTGCATGACGCGTAGTACCCCCTGCCATCCCCACTCACCGCAGATGGGGAAGTCGTCCTCGACGAGCATGACCCATTCGGCGCTCATCGCGCCCTTTTCGACGATCCATCTGAAAGCCTCCGTGAGGTGGAGATACTGGCCTTCATACGCGTCTGGATGCGTATCTCCATCCGCGTAAAACGTGACGGGTGCATCTTTGAAACGTTGTTGGGCATCCGTGAAGGAGGGATGTGTAGACAGTCTTGCATGCGTGAAGACGGAGAACGCCGTGGAAGGTGACACGTAGGGCAGGTACGAAGCGATCGTCTGGGAGAGAATCGAGTTGTGGTCGGGGGAGGAAGGGGTATCGTTCGGTCTGGGATACGAGAGGAGGAGGATTTCAAGAAATGGCGCGCCGTCCTTTGATGGCAATGGCATCTGGGATGTGGGCGGGCTTGTCAGAAACGCGGATAGGATGCTGGGCAGTGAAATGAGAACGAGAAGCAAGAGGGCCGTCTGGATGTCTGGATGGAGTCGATTTTGGGGGGACCTTTGGTGCGAATCTGGCCTAGGATGGGAGTAGGGGGTCTCAAGTGGATAATGGGCGGCAAAGACTGTGCGACAGGTAACAGCGAGGATAGCGAGCCCGATTGCTATACTGTACGTCCATGGCGCGTGGTCCAGCCTGGCAAGCAGCGTAGATACGACCAACAAGACGAGTGAGTCTGTCAGTTCCCATCTGTACCCTCTGAGATGCGTGAGTAACACACTGAGACCTGGACGCGCTCCGGAGGCAATCAGATAGGCCACGAGAGGGGGTCCACATCCACCACTCGATTCGTAGAGTGCCCAGTGATTGAACAAGTGCGGGTAGGCCCAGCCTACGCTCCGGGACAACAGGAAACCGATCAGAGTCCGTGACAGCCCAATGGAAAACCAAAAGAAATAACAAGGGAGTGTGGTGTCTTTCGGGATATGGAAAAGTAGAGCCGATTGGAGTAGACGAGAGAGGACACGACACATGCTACTCGGGGACGTCCATAGTGCGAGCAGCAGCGGGATAAAGTCCCTTGAATATATTACTTGCGGCGGCGCAAACTCGGGGAGTCGGAAAAATGGGCTGGCAAATGGAAGGAAAAGAGGAAGGAGTATAGTTCCCGCGAAGATGGCATTGGTGATTGATGTTTCCCTGCGCTGGCCAGTGACCCGGGTCATTTTCCTCCCATCGGCAGAAAAAGTGAACAACCGTTCCAACTTCTGTGCTCAGGAACTTCAACTTTTTCCCAGATTAATAACATCACACTGGCAGCGGTGCCGAAAGTTTAGTAGGCCACGACGCAGACCAGAGATAAATCAACATCTCAGAGTGCCATCAACAGGTTGCACCATGATAATTATACATGAACACCCTAGACTCATTCGCCCGCATGACAAGAGGTGGCGTAATCAAATATTGGAATGACAACCAACAGCATGGCTACAGAGAGAAATGATATTCGAACCCGCTAGGGTTGTAATGGGTTTTTCGTTCCCCCTCGAACACGATTTGGCGGGCGTTCGCAGGTTTCCATGGCTTCTCTTTGGCAGTATTTACGACCTCTTGTTTGTCTTGGTGGTTGTTGTCGACTTCCCGACTCCCAACAACGCGTGGTAAATCTAGTTGCCCCATCCGTGCACAAGCAGACTGTGATGATCCCACGAGGTTGTTTGTTCAGCTCGAACATCTCTCTCCAAGCGTGCACTGTTGGGCTTCTGTATGAGACAGCATGCTTTATCTCTTGAGGGTGACTGCGAAGCTCTGCAAGATTGCCTGGCATCGCATGTCACACGAGGTGAGTGTGCATCGAGCATGAATCCACGAGGTGCAGCTTGCGCAAATGTCATGCGACATTATTTGCCAGTTTGTGCGATCTAGGATACAACGGAACTCGCTGCGATTGTCAATATAGCCGTTTCTAGTGACGCCCCTTGCCGTAGCGGGTTTTGCTATGGACGTGGCCTTTTGTGATTATCAATGAAATTCTGGTGCGTTCGCGATATTCAGCTAAATGCCCTTCGAAAGGACTGTTCTGCTACGATCACCTTTGTTATTTCGAGAATTTGCGGAGAGTGGGTGCTAGACGATTCTGCGGACTGGAATTGCCATCCGACAAGCCTCAGTCCAAGGATTACACAAAATGTAGACTAAAGAACATTAAAGTTAAACTGACCTGTCCACGATGCTCAGGCAAATATATGTTCTGTGATTATTACGTTCGAGACGATGCTTCGGACCGTGCGCATGCCAGTGCGAGAGCTTGTAATTACTGCACACTACATTGACTATGGACTGCGAGGGAGTGTCGGCGAACGTTTACGCCAAATAGAGTCAGCTACCGTCGTAAGCCACATCTACCCTTTCGTTTCATCCCTTCAAAGCTTAGTCGATGACCCAGACTTGTTTTGGAGACGTGTATATGAGGGTATTCAAGCAAAGAGTATTCCAGTGGTGTCAGATACGAGGTGATAGGCACCCTTGGAATCTACGGCGAGTCCAATGTTTTCTCTTATCAAGCAGTGTATGCTTGGCGTTGATGGTGGTACTCTCCTTCCAGGGACACTCTTGGCCAACTGACCACTACGCTGCGGATTCTTGATTCAGACTGGTCCCGCGGTGACTCGTTCGACCGTCCTCCAAGCTGCGGATGTGGCATGACTGCGCGCTGCGTCCACCTATAAAACCGAGCACCACATTAACATCAAAGTCACTGTGAAACGACGCACCACATGGATGATTCCACTCACGAGAGCACCCTCGCATTGCCAGGTGGACGTACGCTTGCCTACGCCACTTCTGGCAATGCACACAGCACGACCGTTCTCCTCTACCTCCATGGCTCCTTCACGGTCGGGCAGACGTCCAAAGTCTCCCGTACCATCGCGTCAAAGGACATCCACTACATTTCCCCCACGCTTCCTGGCTGGGGGAACACTTCCCCTCCTTCCCCATCCACCCCATACGTCGATTGCCTGACCAGTGACATGACTGCCCTCCTTGACCACTTCTATCCCGAAAACGGGAGAGATATCAAACTCTACGTCTCTGGGGGGTCTTTTGGCACGGTGCCAGCCCAGATATTGTACGGTGCCCCATACGGCAAGTTTCCGTACGGGCGGTGCATCGTCGGCGTGTTGCTCATGGGAGCAATCACACCTTTCCGCTATCACAAAGACTATGCAAAGCATATGACTTGGAGCAATTACTTTATGACCGGCCCCATCACCCAGTGGCTCCCGTTTCCAAACCTGGTCATCCATCTCGTGAAATTTTGGATGGCGACACAAATGTCCACGGTTGACAACGCGGATAAATTCTTCCGGGGATTCGTCTTTGACAAGATGGACGAGACAGAGAAGGAGGAATACGGCCAGTGGAGGGCGAAAGAGGGCATAGCGGAGGGTGAAACGGAGAGGAGGTTTGCTACCAATGCCGTGCGCAGTGTCGCGAATTCGTGGGGGGGTTTCACGTTCATGCCCTTTATCTTGCATTCGGACTGGGGATTTCGGCCAGACGCATTAGACGAGGAGCATTCTCGTCCATTTGTTATGCTGGTGACGAGTTCTGGGGATAAACTGGCCCCTGAAGCGTGGACGCGGTACCTAGCTGCCACTTATAAGAATACCAAGGTCAAGACTCTTCGTGGCGGGCATATCGGTGGTTTGTACTACCTGGATGATGTTTTGGCAGAGTTTCTGGCAGGGGTAGAGTAGAAGAGAACGAGCGGAGTTACAAGGTGTCGCGACGAACGCGAGTAGTAATGCAGGTTGACTCAGTCGTGGAGAAACTCACCCATGCCGTCCGTACACCTCATCGTCTCCACCAGTCCACGACACCTCCATGAACACTCAACAGTCAGCAACAACGCAATCGAGTTCCATATAACTAACCGGAACGTATTACGTTCCCCGATTACTGCCAACCCAAGACTGCTCGCCTAGTTCAGCTCAGGATTGCTGAGCAATTCCTTCTAAACGGCTGGTTTGGAGAAGGATGCGGTTTTCGCGGACGGCTGATGTCACCGAAATGCAGTAGCCTGATGGATAGGTGCAGTCGCATCCGTAAACTATAAATACGGGGACTCGGAGGTCCGATTTCTGGGACATTATTAGCGGCACTGACCACCTTCACCATGTCCTCCAACGCTACAACGCAACAGAAGCTTGACGAACTCTTCCCCGCACCATCCCTTCCTCCTTCGCAACTTTCCCCACAGAGACTACCGGGGGCGAACCTGGAGTCCCTTGCTGCCCTCCTAGATGTCCTCAAAGATAATCACCGGCGTTACCATGTTTTCCTCAACTATACTGGTTTCCACAAGTACGCGTGTCTCCATCGGGCACGAGAAATGACGTTGACCCTTGAGCAGCCACATCACACATCGCGCGCTTGCGATCTATGCTTTAGGCGGACCCGCGACAGTCATCAGAGATTACTATAAGCGTGATGGTGACATTCAGCGCCCTGCGTTCGAGTCTCCTGAACCCATCACGGAAGAGAATTTCGTTGACCACTTGGGGGATGAAAAGTAAGTTACCGTACTCCCTGCATCGGATCATCTGCTGAGAACATACACAAGTTTCTACCAAGGCTATGTCAACTTCTTTTCCCTGAAAATCTCTGAAAAGGGTGCTGCAAGCACTCTCGAAGAGTTTGTCTTTTCTGAGAAGTACAACTTCCAGGAAGGAAGAGATGCGAATACCCAACCTGAAATGTTGACCCGTATGTTTGACGGACTTCTGCATCCTTTGATCCATGCTGGGTACGGAGTCGAGTTGGGTTTGAAAGGGATGCTTGTCGAAGGTACGTGATGTGAAATAATGCACAGGGATGGGTATCCTAAGTCAATTCTCAAGGTCTCGCGATGACGGCAGTTCACGAAGTGTATGTCAGGGGATCCCTTACTACATCCCTTTTCGCTCCCAGCTCGACAAATGGTGTAGATCACATTACAAACCGCCTTTCGTCTTTCGTGTTGGATGCACCGGCTGCCACCAGTACTCCTATTGTATCCAAGACTGGCGGTATACACGCATTCGACATTGTGGCACGCATGCTGAAAGACGACAGATTGAATCGCAGGGCACCCGTGAACTTCGCCAAGCAGCTCAAGGAATCAATCATCGAGTATTCACCCACAGTCAGGGAACATGCCGAGCAATGGACCATTGATCTGAACCAGCCAGGTGAAGTCGAGCGTAAAATGGAGGAGCTCATCTGGTTAAGCTCTTTGGTTTATGGACCCGGCGGATTGACACCGAATGGCCATCGATCCAACTTTTTCCTGTGTGTGACTTCTCATTTAACAGCGAACAAATACTGATTCATATATTGGGTAGGATGCACTTGGTGACATCGAGCCTCTTCCTCCCTTCGCTGATCGCCTACCTCTCTCCACGATCCCAAGTTCTTCTCTTGCGTGGCTATCTCTATACAGTTCTCACATGGTGGGTCTTGTGCGGTCGACAAGCCTTGAACATCAAGTCCTTCATGACAACCACGTCGGTAGAACTCTCGATCCCTACGGCACTAACTCCAAAGACCCCCCTCACTACCGAAACGACCCCGACCCCGAATCCATTCCTGCCAATCTTGCAGTCGGCCATCGCTCATCCCATCGATCACCTTATCAAGATCCAACGTGCCTTTGCTCACTTTGACACCCTCTACGGTACGCGTCCAGCAGGGTACTTCAAAGGCACCGAAATGGAGGACGCAGAGTTGCTGGACGGATCGCTGTTCTTGAGGGCTGCATTGTTGACGGCGGATTACACTGGATGGGTACGTGAGGGCAAGGAGCCGCAGCAGTTCAGTTTCGAAGGGTTTTATGAGTGACCTGGATACCCGTCGTTGACGGTTGAAGTGTACGATATTGGTTTTCGTTTAGTCCACCGTTCAGTCATTTTAATGTGGTAGTTGAAAACTACCCCGTCTGTCGTCATTCATTATGACCACCTGTTTCAAAAATACAGTCCTAAAAGTGGATACGTATTGTGACTGCACGACGTGGCGGATATCGTCAATTGAGGTTAATTTCTCTCCAAGCAGTGGACTCCCAGTTTCTGAACGAACTTGAAGACACTGACTCGCGTTCGAGGACCCCCCACCGAGTCGCTGTCATTTCACTGAGTTGTCTCGATCCCTAACAATGCAATCGAGAGGTCACAGCAAATACTTCCATGGAGTGAACTGCAAAGGCAGCCTGAACGAGGACCATCGGGTAAGGTCCATATCACAAATTACAAATACACCGAGAGACACGATTTCTAAGATACTAGCATCACCGACTACGCCGATCATGTCGCCCAACGCTACAACGCAACAGAAACTTGACGAACTCTTCCCCGCACCATTGCTTCCTCCTTCTCAACTTTCCCCACAGAGACTACCAGGAGCAAACCTGGAGTCACTCGCTGCTCTCCGGGATGTCCTCAAAGACAATCACCAGCGTTATCATATTTACTTCAACCATGCGCATTTCCACAAGTATGTGTCTCCTTGTTCTCCATCGAACATGAGAACTAGTGCTGACCCGTGATCAGCCACATCACGCATCGCATACTTGCGATCTATGCTTTAGGTGGATCCGCAGCAATCATCAGAGACTACTATAAACGCGATGGCGAGATTCAGCGCCCTGCATTCGAGGCTCCTGAACCCATCACGGAAGAGAATTTTGTTGACCACTTGGGGGACGAAAAGTGAGGTGTTGTACTCCCCGCAACGGCTCACTATATCGAACCTCTGCCAAGTTTCTATCGAGGCTATGTCTCCTTCTTCTCCAAGAAAATCTCTGAAAAGGGTGCTGCAAGCACTCTCGAAGAGTTTGTCTTTTCTGAGAAGTACAACTTCCAGAAAGGAAGAGATGCGAACACCCAAGCCGAAATGTTGGCCCGTTTCTTTGGCGGCTTCCTGCATCCTTTGATCCATATTGGATATGGAGTCGAGTTTGGTTTGAAAGGGATGCTCGTCGAAGGTGCGTCATGCGAAATACCATCGCTGGGACGGGTACCCTAAGTCAACTTCTCAAGGTCTCGCAATGACGGCAGTTCACGATGCAGATGTCAAGGGATCGATTCTTCCCCTTCTTTTTTCTACCGTTGGGACGGATAGCGTGGATCACATTACAAACCATCTTTCGTCTTTCGCGTTGGATGCACCAGCTTCCACCAGTACTCCTATTGTATCCAAGACTGGCGGCGTGCACGCATTCGACATCGTGGCACGCATACTGAAAGACGACAAACTGATTCGCAGGGCACCTGCTGACTATGCCGAACGGTTCAAAGAATTACTCGTCGAGTATTCACCCACAGTCAGGGAACATGCCGAGCAATGGACCGTCGACCTGAACCAGCCAGGCGAGGTCGGGCGTAAGATAGAAGAGCTCGTCTGGTTATGTTCCTTGGTTTATGGACCCGGCGGATTGACACCAAATGGCCACCGATCCGACTTCTTCCTGTGCGTGACTCGTCCTTTACAAGACTCATGATGAACAGATCCAACTGTTCCGTTTTATGGATAGGATGCACTTGGTGACATCGAGCCTCTTTCTCCCTTCGCTGATCGCCTACCTCTCTCCACGATCCCAAGTCCTTCTCTTGCGTGGCTATCTCTATACAGTGCTTACGTTGTGGGTCATGCGCGGTCGACCTGCTTTGAACATCAAGTCTTTCATGACGACCACGTCGGTAGAACCCTCGGTCCCTACAACACCCGTTCAAGGGACCCCCTTCACCACGGAAACGACCCCGACCCCGAATCCGTTCCTGCCACTCTTGCAGTCGGCCATCGCTCATCCCATCGATCACCTCATCAAGATCCAACGTGCCTTTGCGCACTTTGACACCCTCTACGGTACGCGTCCCGCAGGGTACTTCAAAGGAACAGAGTTGGAGGACGCAGAGCTGCTAGATGGATCGCTGTTCTTGAGGGCTGCACTTTTGACGGCGGGTTACACTGGATGGGTGCGTGAGGGCAAGGAGCCGCAGCAGTTCAGTTTCGAAGGTTTTTTTACGTGAGCAGTGGGCTTGGAATGCAAAGTCATGGGGTACCCGACGTTGATGGTTGAAGTGTACGATATGTTTTCATTCGGTCTCCCCTAGGCTTGGTCACATCAGTTCGTTGTAGTTTAACCCGTCGCCGTCATTCGTTGCGACTGCTCGTTTGGAAAGATATCATCTCGAAAATTGAAAGGTATTACATGTGGCACCTCGCTTAGGCCTCGGCCTGTGAAGCGGATATTTTCTCTCTGAACACTCGACTCCCAAATTTTCCAAATGAAGAGGACAATGAGCGAGAGAACGCCTCACCAATATCTGTCATCTCGCACACAACTGTAAAACTATAACAAAGGCATGTAGAAATAGAAAACAACCAAGCGACACCCTGATGACGCGGAAAACGAGGATAAAGTGTTGCCGCCTGTCGCTGCAACTTTAGCTTCGAACCAACGATTTATCTCGAAAAAGGCAGGGTGGTAAGACGTACAATTGGAACGCGGGCAGATCGACCACGTCGAGCATTGTTTTCATACCTGAAGAACTACCTGCGACGACTGTATGGCGCCTGGGGGAAATACAATATGTTGGTTGACTCTTGGAAAGCCAACATTAACGTACAGAATCGCAGTATCGCTGGCGGGACCAGTCTTTCCATGCGTTGCCGTGTGGGTCATTGAGCACAATTGATCCAGTTCTTCAAACAAAGACTGGTGTTTCTGTTTCACCAATCCGACCTAAACCCGGCACATCAAACGCGCGTGAACACGTACGTACACAATCGTTTAACGGCGACCTACTTTGCTACAAGCACACCAGTTTCGAATCAGTACGTGATCAAACGAGAGTCGTTGGGAGGTACGGACCATCTCCAGAGGGCGTTCATCCGATCGTATTCTACTCTGGCGTTTTCCGCGTTTCTCAGCGCAGTCTCTTTCTCTTTGCATAGCGCTTCTTCCAAGTTCTGGTTCCTGCGTTGCGCGGTCATGAGTTCGCAGGTGAGGTGATCGCGGATATGATCCTTCGTAGCAGCGAGTTCAGACAGTTGATCCGCCTGCAAGAGCAACTTTTTCTGCACTTCCAGCAAAGTGGATAGGAGAAGGTAGCTGATTCCGAGAGGGGTATGCTATATATATGTATTTAAAAAAAATAAAATCAGTCAGACGTTTTACGAACAAACCTCGGGTCATTCCTCACGCACCAGGCTATCTGACTGCGTGGTTTGATAGTCGTTACACTGGACAATCACCCTCTGCAATTCCTCGACGGTAACGCCTCCGTCTACAGTTTTCGCGATATCGTCCAAAACGCGTTGAACGTGGAGTGGCACGTCATCCGTGTCCACGTGCAGTTTGCGGATACCCCAGCGCGAGAAAGCGTCGCGGCAGAGGGGGCATTGAGGTTGCATCTGGTCGAGACATCTAGGACCTTTTCTCAGTCCCTCTTGAATGTCGTGCATATTGACACTTACGCCCGACAAAAGATATGACCGCAAGCGATGGCATGGGGCATACGCGCCTCATCCATATAGCTCTCCATACAGACATCGCACGTCGAGTTGGGACTGACTATGAGCATGACCAAGAAAGCAGGTCAAGACTCGAGACGGGAGTGGGAGGGGAGATTGTTGTCGAGACGGGGAAGGTGCGGGCTGGCCTGGCGTAGGGGGCATGTCGACTGGAAGCGCCAAGCTTGTGTATGAAATCCCTGATGTAAGCTTAATCTTCGGACTTCCCTTCTTGGCAGTTCAGGTCACAATGGCACCATATGTTTTCCGTCATTGTCATCGTTCCGAACATCCAAAAATCCGATAGTGCTGGTACGTGAAGAAGAGGGGCGGCTGTTGACATCCCGCTTATCGCGGTAGGCCAAAAAAACCAATACAGTAGATATGCTAGTAGTCATGCATAATCGCAATGTTGTATTGACTTTGGGTAGGTCCCAATGATTGGGGGGCCTGCAAAAAATGTCAAATATACACAAACCAATGACAGTGGGAGTCACATAATGCATTCGGATTTTGTGGTCCCGTCGATGCTTTTACAAAAGTGTAGCAACGCTCCGCGCGCCATCAATAATTATTTCATTTAATTGATATTTTGGTGCATAACCTAATTACAGTAAGTAAGAGTGTCCTCTGTTTGGCAAAAGCTTTAGAATCAAACAAACCTCTCACCACGTGACCTCACCGCTCTTTGAATTCTTCCAGCACATTTGTGTTGCAACACCACTCCACACATGGCACTCTGCCTATCCAAGCGCTTCCTCTGTGCTGCGCCAGAACCCATACACACATACACCCGCTGGCACTCGACGTCCCCCTACGGACGGTCCCACATCCAAAAGAAACACCCCCGTTCCCTCCCCGCCCCCGTCGTACCCCATTTCCTCCAACACGTCACCCGCGCCGACGGATCCACGTTCACGCACTGGACGACGTCCCCACGGTCCAAGATCATCTTGACGCGCGATACGACCAACCATCCCCTCTGGAACGCGACAGAACGTGTGAGTGGGGCGTCGTCGGAGAATAGCCAGGACGAAGAGGAGGAGGGAACGGGCCGCATGACGCGGTTCAAGAAACGCTTTGGTGTGGAAATTGGGGCAGATCAGTGGCTTGAGTTGCAGGCGGGTGTCGAGGGCGAAAAAGAGCCGGCGCTGGCCAAGGAGAGGCCGACAAAGGCAGGAGGTGCGAAAAAGAAGTGAGACAGTTAAGGGATGCAAGGTCGGTCTTGTTGGGGTTTGCGACGGAGTGATATTTAGGTCTTAACCTCATTTGCAGTTCGTCATTGAGCTCTCCACGCTGGCTGTCTACTGGACATGTACCGGATCCTTACCATTGGCATCTTATCCTAACATGCGTGGGGGTTCTTAATGAATGTTAGAAACGTCGCCGAAATAACTGAATCGTCCGGAGACGCAGTGAAAATATATATATATGTATACGGCAATGCACGCAGTGCCTAACATCTATGCCTTCTTGTTCTCCTCCGACCCCGACTTTTTATCGTCCCCAGCCCTCGTCCATCCCAACGCCCCACTCAACCTCAAACCCGTACTGCTCTCAATCCCCTTCACCACACTCATCGCACCCTTACCCAACCCTTCCTTTCCCTCTCTATACCTCTCTCCGAGCATACCAAACGTCATGGTTGTATGCGCGACACCCGTTCGCCTGATCTCGCCAACGCGCGGTGCGTATCTCCCCTCGAGTTCTTCAACCCATCCACCCACACGACCCGCCGTGCGCGGGAGGAAATACGCAAACGCGCCGATCAAGGACATGGACGGGAGAACGAACCGTATAGGGAGTGAACGAGAACGAACGACGACAGACGCCGTCAGCGTGGATACGCCCGTGTACAACAGGCCGGGATTGAGAGGTTCCGCAGGATCCCGAAAGGATTTCAAACGTGCTGGAAAAGACGGGTCAGGTCGGGTCAGGGGCTACAAATGCAGAGGCGGAGGGGGTAGAGCCGAGAGAATAATAATAAAATAACAACAATAATGGACGTACATTCGACCGCTTGTTCAACGTGAATCCATCGGTCTATCACACCCTGCACCCGAGTTCGTGCACCCGAGTAGTACCCACACACTTCGCGTCGAACCTGTCCAATACGGAGCTCGAGCGGCGAAGGCGTGTCGAGAAGGACCAGCGTCGGCGTAATATTTGGGTATATCGAGGGCTGTCAGAAAAGAAATTAATTTTGAGAGTCCCTAGACGTCAGCGATGGAAAAAAAAAGGGAAGTCGACGAACGACACCTTTTCCGGAAGGTCTGCAAAGACCGTCTTGGGTGGTGTTGGTTCAGGTTCGACCACGACCGGAACATGGTTGGCCTCCGAGTTGGCACTTTCAGCTGGTGCGTCTAGCACCACGTCTGTTGGCGTGCTCTGGTCTTCGCTCTGACTGGTCTCAGCAACGATGGTCCCAACCGCACCAGCCGATGCCACATAAGCTCTCCGTGAAGCACGAAACTGGCTCCAGGTGAGTACACCGACATAGAAGATGAAATGGAGGTTGTACCGACCGCGTGCTTGCGAAACATATTGTATGAGTCGGATAGTATCGCTGTTGTGCTCGAATCCCGAGCTGCAGTGGACGTGCTCCCGCACAACACCGGAGAAAAGCGTGGGAAATTTTCAGGCGGCCGACTCACCAGTGGACAATTTGTCTCGAAAATAGTAGCAGATCACAGAAATTCATTATATTTACATTTACAAGGTAGACGAATGTTGGTTCAGTACGGAGCCCGAGTCATCCCTTTCCAAATTCCATATATCCTCAAGCAACGACAGTGACGTTCTCGTTCAAATAGTCCACGGTGGGCACAAACGAGTACTAGTCCCATCATACATATGTATATCAATTCACGTCCTCACGCGTACATGGCGCGAAACACTCACCCCAACCATGAAAAAGTTGATGACGTTCAAAGACGCTTCCCCAGTGGGGAAACCCGACGGAACCGTGACGGTATAGTTTGCGTAAACGTTTCCAGGCTGAGGGGTATAGGGTCCCTGGTAAAGGATGTCGCCCATGAAAGAGCTCGCGGGGAAGCATTCGCCACCGTAACATGACATGAGACCGATGACTATGGCAACGACGTCAACGTTTTCGACGTAGTCCTGAGCACAAGGGTGAGCAAGAGATGTATCACGGCAATACGGTTACTTACCCCCATGTAGACTTGCACGGTGAACTCGCTGCCAGCGGTGAGACTACTTCCAGGGGGAGGGAACGTGAGCAGCGTTCCCTGAGCCAATGCTGAACCAGCCAGGAGAGCAAGCGAAAGTGCGGACTTGAAGAAGTGCATGATCAACCCTAGCTATACAGCTTGTTCGTGGATGCAAAGCAAGAGAGTGGGGGAGATGGTGTTGAGTGATTCTTGTGAATGGCCGCTTTATATCCCTTAGTAGACCCGCGCTAGGTCTTACAACAACCATATATGAAGGGTTCGGGCTTCGATGGTGGTTTGCCACCCGAGCTACCGACGGAAATGTGTCTGACGCATCATTCGGGGGCACAAGGCCGTGAAGACATGCCGTACATAAAATGGTGCCCCAAGGAAGCTGTGGGTTAGAATGTAATCAGCCTCTGATCAAGCAATGAATGAGACGCCATCCCTTTTGCCCGGATCATGGCATAATCCATATCGTTTGTAATTCGACGGCTTTCGAATAGGTAAATGCACGTCGCAGGAAGGATGGACCACGAAAGCATGTCGCCGATACCTGCGAACGAACCACGAACCTTGGAAGATGGATGCCGCGCGGGATACACTGCCCCTACTCCTGTGAATAATCCTTCGCTTTCGGGATGATTTGTGTCACTGACGCAAACGTCACGGAAAGAACCGTACAGGGAGTTACCAAACGAGAACGAATGATGACAGACACCGTCAGCGCGGATACATGGGTGATACCCAGTCACACCGCATTCACCGCGCAGATATGGTGACTCCGGTGGTGATACCTCATGCCGAGGTCACTACGCCAGTATACGATACACCCCTGTACAGCAGACCGGGGTTGAAAGGCTCCGCGGGACAAATATGCTAAAAGACATGGGGTCAGCTCGGGTCAGGGGCTCCAGGTACAGAGATAGAGACAGAATCGAGAATTAAAAATGTAAAAATGGACGTACATTCGACCGCTCGTTCAACGTGGATCCATCGGTCTATCACGCCCTGCACCCGTACACCCGAGTAGTACCCATACGCTTCGCGTCGAACCTGTCCAATACGTGGCTCGAGCGATAAGGCGTGTCGAGAAGGACCAGCGTCGGTGTAGGATTTGGGTATATCGAGAGCTGTCAGAAAAGGACTCGAAATAGAGAGACCCTGGGCGTCAGCGATGGAAAAAAAAAAAAAAAGGGAAGCTCAAACGGACCACATCTTCACCGGAAGGTCTGCAAAGACCGTCTTGGGTGGTCCAGGTCCAATCACAATCGGGACATGGTTGAGTTGGCAATCTCATCTGGCATGTCTGACACCACGTCTGTTGGCGTGCTCTGGTCTTCGCTGTGACTGGTTTCAGCGACAATGGTCCCAACCGCACGAGCCGTGGCAAAATAAGCTCTCCGTGAAGCACGAAGCTGGTTCCAGGTGAGCACAGCGGCATACGAGATGGGATGGAGTTTGCATTGTACAAGTCGAATAGTATGGCTGTTGTCACAGTGCTCAAAGCCACATCTGTAAAAGACCTGCTCCTGCACAATAAGGCTAGGCAACCGAACATGGCAGTGACTGTGAGACTACGTACAGAACAATCGGTCATAATGCATCAATGGTCAGGACCGCCAAAGAGCTATGCAGTATGAGATATATGCATTATCAACAAGCATTTCGGCAGGAAAGAGACTCACAAGTACCCAACATCGCTCTCAAAACCTATGCATTATGCATTACCTGTTAATAATGACCTTTTCAACATATGGATAGTTTACTCACCTCAGTCGTCGCACGAACTAGGCAGTTGTGACTGAAGTGGTCGATGTTGATACGCCGTGGGCTTGTCTCATAAACAAAGGCAGAGTGTAAGACTCGTACGGGCCGACCTCAGGCACACGCACGTTCGAAACAAAGTGTAAGAAGCCATTGTCTTGAAATGAATGCCCAACCGAGTGGGCGTGCGAAAATTTCACGCGACAACAGCAGTAAACAGATGGTAGTAAATTACAATTATCGTACACCGTGGACGAATGTTTGGTTCAGTATAAAGTCCGAAAGTCCTAGTCATCCCTTTACCAATGTCCATGATAAGTTCAGCTAGCCATATCCTCAAGCAACCACAGTGACAGTCTCGTTCAAATAGTCCACGATGGGTTCATATGAGGCCTAGTCCCACCATACTGGTATCAATTCACATCCCCACTACATGGCGCGAAACACTCACCCCAACCATGAAAAAGTTGATGACGTTCAAAGACGCTTCCCCAGTGGGGAAACTCGACGGAACCGTGACGGTATAGTTTTCGAAATAGGATCCAGGTTGAGGGGTGTAGGGTCCCTGGTAAAGGATGTCGCCCATGAAAGAGCTCGGGGGGGAGCATTCGCCACCGTAACATGACATGAGACCGATGACTATGGCAACGACGTCAATGTTTTCGGGGTAGCCCTGGGGTGACATAGGTGAGTGAGAGATACAACACGACGATACGCATGCTTACCCCCATACCAACTTGCACGGTGATGTTGTTGCCAGCAGTGAGAGTACTTCCAGGAGGAGGCGACATGAGCAGGGTTCCCTGAGCCACAGCTGAACCAGCCAAGAAAGCAAGCGAAAGTGCGGCCTTGAAGAAGTGCATGATCAACCCTAAGCTATACAAGTCTGTTCGTGGGCACGAAGGAGCTGGTATGGGGTGATATGTAAATGCCAATGGCAATGCTTCTCGCGACCCGCCACTTTATACCCCCGGAAACACGACCCAGGGTCTTATTAACAACTATAAATGAAGGGTCTGGGTCCGATGGCGGTTCGCCATGCAACCTACCGACGGAGGTGTCTACGCGCATCATTCGGGGAGGCCAGGCCGTGAGTCCCTGCCGGACATGAAATAGTGTAAGGAGGCTGTGGGGTAGAATTGATTGGCCACGGATCAAGCAATGAACGAGACATCATCCAATCGTCCACCATATCAGGTGCAATTCAACGGCTTTCCGCTGAGGAACCGATCAATTCAAGTTGGGGCGAATGCAAGAACGGACTACGCTCGACCTGTCGGCGATACCTCCAAACGTCGCCTTGCAAGTCGGCATCCAAATTTGGGTCCGGACAGGGAATTGTCAAGTATGACTCTGAGATCGGGCACCACTGACCTGCGTGCGATGACCGGTCGTCATAAGCCCCATCGCTGCACCATAAGAGTGATACCGTTCCTGCATAGTATCGGAGAACATGGCCCCCTTTGTTTCTCAGCACCGTGTACTAGTCAGCTGCAGGTCCCCGCCCAAATGACCGACTCGTCATCGCATTTAAAATGATACCACATCAGGTACCGCTGACCGGATGTTCAGTGCCTTTGTCCAATGTGGGCGCAAGGTCTAGTAGTCTGGTGAATGAGTTAGGTCAAGACTACAGAGCCTCTGACTTGAACATCGGCTACTTGAAGATATCGGTGACTAACTTCGACACCGCAAGACTTAAAGGGGTAAACAAGGACAACTCTCACGAGGTAGGTTTGGGTATGGTGTTGGGGCATATCGAACCTACATTTAAAAAAAAACTCTTGAAGGCAAAAATCGAAAGGAGATACGATGGTATCGTGCGAGACAAGCTGAAAACGACGCAATCCCAAGGGCAGTGTTGGGACAGCCATGTATCAAACGTGAGCAATAATAAGGAATGGGTCCGCTATCACGCTGAATCGTCAAAGAATCCCTTTTGCCTCAGGTAGGTGTTGTGTTCTTCTCGGTGCGCAACGACCTGGTTATCGACCGAACGACGCCAAATGGGCACTCCGATCTAATGCGACATGCGTCACCCAAGGGCAAACACACGGACGAACGAGTAAGATGGGAAAAAGGACTAACCAAGGCAATGACATCCAGCACGGTGTCAAACAACGCGTTTCCTCGCGGCGCGCTCCCCCTTGTCGAGGCCTTGAACAAACTCGTAATCAAATCCGCCGTGATATGGAATTCGCCATTCTCGACGCCATTGAAGAGACCCTGGGCAGCTTGCTCCGCAGTCAGTCCTTCGTCCGTCGACTCAATCTTGCGTGTAATAGCAGGCTTGGTCTTGTTCTCTTCATCAAAACCAGGTGTGTACATCGTGGGAGGGAAGAAGATGTGGGCGGTGATACCGTAGAGGAGACCCTCAGACCGGAGGCATTCCGCTAGTGCTATAATCCAGGGCTAGCGCTCAACGTTGAATCAACAACTTGAGAGCACAGAAAAGCATACCTCTCAATGCATGCTTGGCGGGAGAGTACGAAGCATAACCAATGAACGACATAAATCCAAGGGTTGAAGAAACGAGGATGATTTTGCCCTTCTGTCCTCTCCTTGCCATCTCTTTTACAGCTGCCTAAATATGACTGTAAACAAAGAAAGGGGATGAGGAGTGATACCAACTTACCCAAGCAGTCCAAGCCTGTACCCAGTAACCATCCCGCATTCCCCCTTCAACATCTGCCTCACTCATGTCCACGAGAAACATGGGCTTTGCAGCACCTGCACAACAAAAGACAGCGTCTGGAAATTCCCCGTGGCCTGCAGTCGCCGCCGCCAAAGCTTCAGCAGATGCTGAAGCGGAGGAAAGGGAGAAGGAGAATGCTTGGAAAGATTGCGTTGGAGATACGCGGAGCGCCTATGTGGAAGGTGTACCAGGTACGGGGCAAACAAGGATAGGAAGAGTGAGGGCATGATAAGGTGGATGACGAGCTACACTCACCTTGAGCTCCTTCAGAGCATCGTCTAATTTGCTCTGCGTCCGTGCAACGATGGAAATGTTGGCACCCCTCTTTGCAAGAATCTTTGCGAGCGCGAGTCCGAGGCCTTGGCTGCCGCCTGTAATGTAGACATGCTATATTAGAGCGTTAGTGACCTGGGTAGGGTCATAACATCTAGATAGAGATGGTAAAACGGGAGGAAGGGGTTGTACACGTTCTATCCATGGAATCATGAAAATGCAACGGCAAATAAAAGCCAGGACACGCCATTTTGGAACTGACCTTGCCCCGTGGATCCCACTTTTTCTTACCGAATCCAAAAACCATGGAAGAAACCAAGACGAGGGAAAGCGCAAGAAGTGTTTTGACAAGATACGTGGACGCAGAGGACATCAGTGAATGGCAGTTAGCCGAGAGCACTGCGTGTCATTACAACTTTTACAGTCCATTTCAAAACGTTGTTATCGCTCCAGAATTGGAGACGTTCGGAGTTTGAATCTGGGTAACATTAGGGACGGGGCCTGTCTCGTCACCGTCTGGTAGATCCACGAGCTGGTCATCATGCAACACTTTTTTGTTCGTTGATCCATCCTTTATTGAGGCCAAGGAGTAGCTGCAATGAACCACTCCACCTGTTAAATTAATGGAGTTGCTTAGTTTCAGTCGGATGTGCATAGTCCACTTATATGTCGGAAATTTCCGGACCGCTATACATGCTTCATTACGGTGAAACGCAACGACGACGAGTGACTGATTCTCGGCAAAGGTTGCTCACCTTGTTGCTTTGGATACGTGTATTGGGATTGACACCAATCACATTCAGCAAATCGAGTTCTGGCTACGCGCAACCATGACGAATGGAGGCCCTACCACCGCAAGGAAGAAGATATTGATATTTCCGTCATATGTCCACGAAATCGGCGACGGAGTAACTCGAGTTCTGGATAGATTGCAAAGTGATTCTTGAGGGTACTGTATATATATATGGAGCTCGCCAGGAATGCGACATATGAACATATGCACAACCTCTCCCAAGGCAGAGAATGCAATTGGCGTATACGACCCTCTGAAGTTGCACACAGAGATGTTTTGGTGGACATTCAGTTGGTCCACATTATAGATACTTGTCCGATGACGGGTCCCGAGCACAGGCTGGGTCCAGGTGCGGGACATCCACCCTAGTCGACATTGTCGGAATAGGTGGGGTAGACAGTCACTGCGTGTAGTCGGCGACGCGGGGGAAATAACTAGGTTCACGGGAACCCTTACTCGATGGTATATTTAGAGTTCGGATAGAATGTAGTTCCTTTTGCGGGTGAATTGAACAAGATTCGGAGAGCTAAGTTAATCTGAGCGGGCTGCTTTTGGGGACAGACTTGCCCCCCTTCACATACATCTATACGTACAAGATGTCCAAAGAAGGTCGGTTGGTTGGTGACTGAGATGTCGAGGGTCCATGTTGTGTAAAGAATCAACTCACATTGATGTTGCGTACATCCCGGTGTTGAACGCGAGTATTCCGACAGCTGTGGAGTCAACATACAGCCTATAATGACGTGGAGGCGAAAGAAGATATACGCTATCTTTCCAGGCAGATGACACGGACTGGTGTGGTTTCAATGATTATAACGAGTACTCACATGTTCAGTCTCAGAGTTCTGACAATTCCTGATGCAACAAACTAGAGGCGAGCGAAGATATTCGTTTGAATCGCACTGTCGCAGAGATCTTGACATGGATTGGGTAACGCCATGGAGAAGATGTTCGATGTTCACTGAAAAAATGGTGGTATCAACGAGTAAGTCGCAGAGTCTGTTGGTACAAACGCGTGTCAGCCTCCCCTAAACTGGCCTGGTGCAATTTCGTTATCTTTCAAAATTCGGGTGCACACTGAACGCGTCTTAGGATATGTGGACTGACGGCTTGCCTAAGAAACATTACGGCGGAGCAGAACAGAACTGTTGTCGTATTCAAAACCCACGCTAGCAAGCTTAAGCCCAAATGGACCTATCACACAAAACCGCAAGCATCATATAGCAGAGATGCGTATGGGAATTTGCTTGTAAGACAATGCAGTTTGGTGTCTGTAGCCGCATCTATAGGTGGCGATGGTCAAGCGACGACAGCACTTGACTGACGGGAACGCCTAGATCCGTTACACATGGTCGACTCATCGTCCTCGCACAAACCGCGCCACTGCTCACCCAGTCGTGAACAAGTCAACGACGTTCACAGACTCCGCTTCCAGCGTGACGATAAAGCTTTATAGCTGAATACCACGTCCAGGCTTCTTTGGCCTAGGATATTCCCCGTGGAGGAGGTCCGAATCGCGAGCACCACTCGTGGCAGGTCAAGGCGGACTATGGCAGCGACGTCAATGTTTTCGGGGGTATCCCTTGGCACACGATGAGCAAAAAGAGGGCTGCATAACAACGATGGTAGGACGCATAGCGACTCAGCGCAGCTCTACCACCAACAGTGCGGCTCGCCTGGAAGAACCACCATACCAGATAATATGCGCTTCGTCTACTAGAACCGGTCTAATCTTGTGGCTCCAACACGAACCACATCAGGAATCCATAGGAGAGGAGTACCGAGACAATGGGCACGCGTCGAGCTCAACCCGATTTGAGTGTTGCCACTATCTCACCAGCTGATTACTCGTGCGGATGCGGTGGAAATGATGGCATTTGTATCATTATCGTTGGCCTCCCTTGATCTTTAGGAGGTCTCTTGTCGATGATATTATTCATCCTGACCAGTATGTCCTCAGAGTTTTGCATGCCACTATTGCACTGCCAGTAAAGTCATCCTTAGCTGACTGCCAGCCAGACTCACCTTCTGTTCTCCGGATCATGGTTTGCAATGCTATGTTACGGTACCCCCAAGCCGATTTCTTGATAGTGCCTATGGATTGTTCGCCGGCGCGCTTCCTCTCGCGATCCAGGAGTTGTGCAGTGACTCTGTCCGTCCCAAATTGTTTATGGTTGTATCCATAATACGCGCGAAGAAAACATCACCGTCGTAAGTAACTGGCGCCGAGTTCCTCGTAGGATTCCTACGTCTGCTGTCACCAGTGGGTAGTTCGTTCTCCTGGGTTGCTTGCCCGTCCTGACAATTCTACTAGGTCGGTCAATGTCCCGTTGATTTCGCGCCTGGCCGTTCATTTTTGACCCCTGACGCGTGAGGAGAGGTGAACACAATCCACACATTGAAAGAGATGCGACAGTTCGTTCCCTTTACTGAATGGTCAGGATTGCGGTTCTAGTGCGGGGACCTCCTGCAGTGTACAGGCCGCGGTCGCCATGTGCCTGTAGGCGCCCGCACCCACAACGTATTGCAACCACAAACAACGTTCGTTTCCAGGACCCACATCTCATAGCTACAGCCTACCCGTTCCCCGTCACCGTGTATTCACCAGCTTCACCTATACCATTATGGATACCACCGAACCGGCTCAAAGTACGATTCAGAATGCAAACGTGTACGCGTATCGACTACTTTCACTTTCATTATTTCCTCAGGATGTGCTGAATGTCGTTCTAGACTGACAAAGTTCACTATTAATGGTGGGATTGCGGGGTTGGACCTTCCGTTACCTGCCAATTCACATTTTTCTAGACATCGAACTTCGCACTCCAGCGCGGCGTAGGCTCCTGGTAGCGAGGCGATACCAGATCCAATTTTCCGTAGACGATACCCCACGGTCAACGAAGCAAGCAAAGGAGAAAAAGAATTGCGTCTCTTGGAATGAACTTTTATATTTGTAGGTACATGTGCATTGCTTGATGCCAGTGCACTGAATATTGTCAGCGACGGGAACGATCGTTCCGTCTTCCTCGTAAAGGTTTACCGGAAGCTGCATATTGGACCGGACAAGCTTGTTGGAAGCCTCACCGATAACATTGGAGGGATATTGGAAAAATTGAAGAATGGCGGTACGAATGCTCTTTCTATGATATAATTTACTAACGCAATTTCCATGATCAAAGTGCTCGAAGAGCTTCTTGAACAGGATACCTCCAACGAGAAGATGAATTCTTCCAGGATCAATATCAAGTTCGCATTGACTGCTGAGAAGCGTGGAGACATCGGTGGAGACGAACATCAAGCCACTGATGCTGTCAACAAGGCGACAGAAATGATCAGCGCACTCGCCCCCACACCTCAAATCGTTGGCGCTGTAGATTCGGCGGTCAATACTGGTCAAACCGTCGTGACCAAGGTACAGACATTCGAGGATACGTGGGGCGTGTTATTACAGAGGATGGCTCTTTTCAACCAGATCGTGGCTGGTATCGCACAGGTAACTGGTATTTGACTCCTCGACTCCCTTTCCGTCTGAATGTCGCACAGATTCATCCGTATACTTCATTGGCTTGGTCTGTGATATCCGCTGCAAACCAGGTCTGTTTGTTGCTTGATGTTCTCATATGTGCTCATTTCTGGGTGTATTCCTTCTCAGGTGCTCATAAACCAACAAAATCGTGACGACCGGGTCATTCGCTTAGCGGGAACCATGAGCGACGTCTTTACGTTCGTTGAGGATGCTGAGTGCCTGAAAGAAGTGAAGGCGCACACAGAGCCCATTAAGGTTCTGATCCAGCAGGTGACGGAGTGTGGGTACTTCATCGCCGAATACGCCAAGCAAAATAACTTCTGTCAGTCGCCATTGGCTTTACTATCCCCATAATTGACTTCCGTCCATAGGGACCCGGACTGCGAAATACACGTTCTCGGATGTCGATGCAAAGATCACGGATTACGAGAACAAACTCCGAGATTTGAAAGCCGCGTTTTTGGAAGGAGTTACACTGCAGTCTGGTGTCACCGTCTTTCGTATGATGAACGTTGTGCAGAACATAGGTAGGTTCCAGTTCCTGACATAGCGGCGAGACGTTCACACGCCCGGGACATAGCTGAATCAACAGATTTGAACGACGTGCCCTATGCAGCCGGTGCCAGATACGTGGAGGAGAAGGGGTGTTTGTCTGGGACTCGCGAGTATCTCATCCAAGAGATCTGCGACATTCTCAACAATCCCGACAAGGATGCCCCACGTATATGCCTGCTCACCGGCGTTGCCGGGTCAGGCAAATCGGCGGTTGCCCACTCGATTGCTCGACTGTATGACGGACAAGAGAGGTTAGGCTCGTCGTATTGCTTCCTCCGTAGTGATGTCACGAGACGCAACCCGCAAAACTTTTTCAGCACTATCGCCCTCGATCTCTCTGATCACGATCCTCAATACAAGGCCGAACTCTGTCGGGTTGTGAAAAACAACCGATCGCTTCGCACGTCCGAATCGCCCTCAGAGCAAGTCAAACGACTCATCGTTGACCCCAGCAAGCACCTCCATACTATTGGGCCGTTGATTATTGTAGTGGACGCCCTTGATGAGAGCGGGGGTCAATCCAATCGTAAAGACCTTCTGCTCGCCTTCTTTGAGCAAGTCACTGGAAACAACCTCCCGACGAACCTTCGCTTCCTCATCACCGCTCGCCCAGAGAGAGACATCCTTGATAAACTGCCGTCTGGCCCACAGATTGTCCACAAACAGATGGGTGACATCGCTCAGGACATCGTCGATGAAGATATTGATAGGTTCATTCGTCACTCCCTACATCAGTACACCGAGCTCGAATTTGCCTGGCCGAACCAGGAGTGGTGTCGACTACTTGTCCGCCACTCCCAGCATCTCTTCCAGTGGGCGTCCACTGCATGCAAGTTTATCGAAGGGGATGGTGCCATTGGACTCAACATACGCGAGCGGCTCAAGATACTCTTGCAACACAAGAACGATGTTGGTGTCCACCCTCTAGACGAGCTATACCGGACCATACTAGGACAACTGTTCACCTTGAATGATGCCCAACACAGGTTTCAGGAGGTAATGGCTGTCATTCTGGTGCTGAAAGAGCCGTTATCTCTCACTTCCCTCTCTGCTCTCTTCGATCGCGACACGAACATCCGAGAAATCATCAAACCCATGGGATCATTGCTGGACGGAGCTCTGAACGAGCAAAAACCCATTCGCCCACTTCATACCTCGTTCGGTGACTTTCTATTAGACGACGCTCGCAGTTCAACCTTTCATGTTAACGTCCTATCCCACCATTCTCTCCACCTCGGGTGTGCATTGCTTGCGTGTATGCGACAGAAGCTCAAGTTCAACATCTGTGACCTCAAGGACTCTCGACTCCGTAACACTGCGGTCCCTGACTTGGCAATCCGGGTGACCGCGGCCATTCCCCCCTACTTTGCTTACTCATGCCAGTATTGGATGGACCATCTACAGTATACACAGTGTACTCGAGAGTTGTTGGATGAGGTCACTTCCTTCTTCAAGAACTTCTTCCCCTTCTGGCTTGAAGCCATCAGCCTTCTCTCCCTCTCCTCCCCTACGTCATGTGCCCTAGCTGCCCTAAGAACATGCACCATCCTAACACAATGGGCCAAGGTAAAATCAAAAGTTGTGATGAATGATGAATATTGAACATGAAGTTACCAGGGCCATGAGATTGCTAGTCTTGCAACAGAGGCAATTCAATTCATCCAGCTGTTTGCTCCCATCATCAGAGAATCCACACCACACCTCTATCTGTCAGCTATGCCCCAGACACCCTCCAGCTCTCCACTCTCCCAACTATGGGCCAACAACCTCCAAAATCATCTCTCAGTGACCCTGGGTCATCCAGCTGGTTGGCCAGGAGAAGTTCACACTTTGCAGGGGCATACAGATCATGTCATGTGTGTTGCCTATTCACCTGATGGCAGTCAAATTGTCTCTGGCTCAGGGGACATGACCATCAGGGTTTGGAATCCAATCACTGGACAGTGTGTGGCAGCTCCATCTCAGCTGCACACAGATACAATCAGCTCAGTTGCATATTCCCCTGATGGCTGCCATATTGTCTCTGCTTCAAGAGACAACACCATTAGGATTTGGGATGCAAAAACAGGACAATGTATTGCAGGTCCACTCCAGGGACACAAACAACCAGTTATCTGTGTCACCTACTCACCTGATGGTGAATACATTGCCTCAGGTTCTGATGATAAAACCATCAGGATTTGGAGTGCAAACACTGGATGCTGTGTGATGGAGCCATTCCATGGGCATATGGATTCAGTCAACTCCCTTGCCTATTCTCATGATGGCTGTCAAATCATCTCAGGCTCTGCAGATAAAACCATTAGGATTTGGAATGCATATACTGGTCAATGTGTGGCAGGTCCACTCCTGGGGCACACTCTCTCAATCTATTCTGTTGCCTATTCCCCTGATGGCCATCACATTGTCTCTGGCTCAAATGATAACACCATCAAGATTTGGGAATTATCTACTGGGCAATGTGAGGTAAATCTATTTCAAGGGCACAGTTATTGTATCAACTGTGTTGCATATTCTCCTGATGGCAGCCACATTGTTTCTGCCTCTTCAAACTTCACCATTATGATCTGGAATGCAGACAATGGCCAGCATGTGGCAGGTCCAATACAGGGGCACACAGCTCCAGTCACCTCTGTTACCTATTCATCTGATGGGAGCTACATTATCTCTGGCTCTTGGGACAAGACTGTCAGAGTTTGGAATGCAAACACAGGACATCCTTTGGCAGGTACATCCCAGGGTCACACAAATCAGGTCACCTCTGTTGCCTATTCCCCTGATGGCAGCAACATTGCATCTGGCTCTCTTGATAGGACTATTCGAGTTTGGAATGCAACCACAGGTCAATATGCTGCAGGACCCTCCCAAGGCCACACACGTCCAATCTACAGTGTTACCTATTCACCTGATGGAACTCACATCATCTTTGGCTCTGGGGCCAGTAATGCTGGGGCCTGGAATCCAGCCACTGGTCAGTGTGTGATGGGTATGGCAACTTCATTTGAGAGGCACACAGAATCAGTCCTCTCTGTTGCCTGCTCTCCTGATGGCAGCCATTTTGTCTCAGGCTCTGAGGATAGGACCATTATGATTTGGGATACACATACTGGCCAGTGTGTTGCAGATGCACTCTTGGGACACACTAGTTGGGTCTTATCTGTTGCCTATTCACCTGATGGTAGTCACATTGCCTCTGGTGCAAAGGATGATACCATCAGAGTTTGGGATTCAACCACTGGACAGTGTGTGGCAGATCCATTCCAGGGGCACACTGATGCTGTCAACTCCATTGCATATTCACCTGATGGTAGCCACATTGTCTCTGGTTCAAGGGACAAGACCATTAGAGTATGGAATGCAGTTACTGGACAGTGTGTGGTAGGTCCATTCCAAGGGCATACAGATTGGGTCTTATCTGTTGCCTATTCACCTGATGGCAACCACATTGTCTCTGGCTCTGAAGACAATACCATCAGGATTTGGAATGCAAACACTGGACAATGCATGGCAGGTCCATTCCAGGGGCACACAGGTCCAGTCAATGCTGTGGCTTATTCTCCTGATGGCAGTCATGTTGTTTCTGGATCTGCAGACCTTTCCATCAAAGTATGGGCTCTACAAGACCTCTTCTTGTTTGGTGAAATGTATCAACAAGAAGATGGCTGGATTGAACTTGGTAATGGTGCTTGCTTTTGTTGGATTCCCTCTTGGGCTAGGCATGCCTTTTATCTTCCCATCCACACTTTAGTCACATCTTCACATCACACTTACAAGTTTGACTTTAGTGATTTCTTGTATGGAGAGTCCTGGATATTATGTTGGAAATAATCTTCATGTTCATTCATACAGTCATGCCATTTCATAATATTTTTCTTGGTATACCCATTCAGTTTACATACCAAGGATCAAGAAGACCAGTGCAAAATTGCCCCACTGGCTGAAGAGCGTGAGCTGACCACACAAGACGCAACTCCCCAAAGTGTTTGAATTCATTCGCTGTGGTAACTTTGTAGCGCACTGGACGATTCTCGAAGTGATCCTGTAGTTCTCTTCGATGTCTTCGATTAATTATGGAATTCATGCACCTATCATACAAAGTATTGCATAGTACCCTGAAAATCGGAAGGCGGGTAAAACAGGTCAGTAGCGAATACAACGAGGCAAAATGCAAAGAGGAAAAAAAATGACGACGCAAAGCAGACACTCACCAATTTCCTCGTCTGCATACCCTTATCCCGTTCATTCTCCTCCGCAGCACCGAACACCGTGAAATTTCTTGCGACCTCTCCGCCATTTACAGCATTGGTCCCACCCTCGTCGTTACTCAAGCCACCATCACCGTTCCCTCTCCCTCTGATGGTTAAAATACTGGCCATATTCCCACACCGATAGCAGTAATTAGGTGCACTCCATACCGTAACAAGTGATTCATCAAACATATATTTGTAGCCTTCTTGAACAAGCTGGTGGGCGCGGGCTATGAGTGTCAGGTCATTCGTGTGGTTGAACTATCGTAGTCAGATGTAAGCTTGGAGGGGAGTATCGGGGAGAACAATTTACGTACCTCTCGAGTGACATTTCCCCCAAACAACCAACCAGCACCGCGTGGACTGACAGCCCATGTATCGATATCTTCCGGGTCTGACCACATGAGGTCTACGGTGTGGGGTATGATGGACACACAAGTGAGCAAAACATAGAAAAAAAATAGGATACAAACCGCAAAAGGCGCCCTCATGTGGAATTTCTTGGGCACGCGATAAGACTCGTACTTGATCTAGTGTGCGTATGTCAGGTGAGAGTCCACCGTGTACACAAAGTATCTCTCCATCAATTATCTATTTAGGTTGGTCCATGCGGGTGGACAAGTCCGTCAAGCTCTGTGTGAGAAGGGGCGAGAAGAGTCGCTTACAGCAGCAAGGTTTAGATAGTCAAAAACATTACAGCAAGCTTTCCAAACGGCAGCACTACCGTACTTATGTTGGCATTCGTCTGCAATGGGTCAGTTCGCAGTTATCTTCGAGTGAGAGGTCGATACGGACCGTAAAATCCGTAAACTTGTGTTATCTGTCGACTCTCGTGATTTCCTCGGAGGAGGGTGACCTTATCTGGGTATCTGGACGGGTATGGGTGGATGGCGAACGGTAATAAGAATCCCTTACCTTGCTTTGAAGGCTAATAAGAGGGATACTGTCTCAAGACTGTAGTGACCACGGTCCACAAAATCGCCCTGTCACCATGAATGATTGATATGCGCCGAACATGTGTTCCACGATCACCGCAATACGGCAATTAAAGCAAAAAGGCGGCCTTTAAGCATCAACCGCTTCACCGAAAGTGACACCTACGTGCCATAAAGATGTAGCTCGTCTCGGGAACCTTTCCGCCTTTCCGGAGCAGTTCGAGAAGGTCCCAGAATTGGCCGTGAATGTCCCCACATATCGTGACTGGGGAAGAGACGGGCTGGATGTTGGATTCTTCCATGAGAATGCATCGGACGGTGTCGCAGAGGACTTTCATGTCCGTCTCCGGGAGATGTTGGCAGGACATGAGTTGGTCTATCCATTTGTCGGGGTCGTATGTCATAGTGATGAGCGGCGTCGTCGGCTGGGCGGGCTGAGCAGACTCAATGTGGGAAATGCCGAAGGTACTCGTCACCAAACACGAGTTACGCGACGGCGCTCTGCACAGCTCCTTCGCTGGCACCGATACCCGCCATGCAGCTGCTACGGTGTCTCCTCTCACTATCTGTATTCTCGCTCACCGCATGGGCCATCCACGAATCCGAAGTTGGCATTGTCGACTGGTACACGAAGCTCATCGGTGTCCCCCTCTATACGTCACAGCTCATCAAGCCCGTATTTCGCAATGACCTCGTCCTCACTGCTACCAGTAATAACGTGCTGGCGGCTCTAAATGCTACTGATGGCAGCATAGGTTTGCTTGGTTTTGTTCTCCGTGTCAGTGACCATGACCCCGATTATTGCAGTTTGGAGAAGTATACACGATGCGCAAGATACTATCATGGGGTTCAAAGTGCACGGAGACAGTGTGTTTCCCGTGTCCATGTCATTTGGAACGCTCTTACTGATACCACCTCAGACATGTACACCCTCTCTGGGCCCGCCGCGTCCACCCTGCGCGTCTACGACGTATCGACAGGCGACCTCATTCATGAAAAGCGACTGCATAACCCTGCTGAGGGCAAAATACACGATCCACCCACTCTTGGTATTGCGTTGACGCTAGTCCGTGCTCAGGGTGGGACTCAGGCAATCGTCCTCACAAACGGTGACACTGTTCAATACATCCAATCTGCTACAGGAGAAACGGTATGGAAATGGAGGTCTCCGGACGAGGGGTGAGTGAAAAAGCGCGCATACAATTCCACCCTGACATTGACTTCCCCAGTTCCCTCGTGATGTACACTTACATCTATCCCGATACCCATACGTCGGCGGTCTACGTCGCAGGTTTTGCAAAGTCCGAAAGATCGTATACGCTCCATGTCACAACGCTCGATTTTGCCACAGGTGAAGTCATCGCTAGCGTAAACATACCAGTCAGCATAACGAATGTGTTGACTGATTTCCTCTTGTTGGGCCCATCGCGAGTCGGGTCTTCCTCGACTACGAGTACGCGCTCTGATGCGAACACTGGTGCATTTGGACCTTCTCTGGTCTGGCTTTCTCCTTCGTCGACTGCATCCAACGCTCTTTCTCTCTTTTCGGCTCCACTTTCTCGCTCTCTCAAAGGCAAAGTTCTGACTATTCCTAATGCCTCGTACAAGCGCATCCAAGACATCGAGCTCTCAGACAATGGATTGTTCATGGCTTTCCAGGACAACGGCGTTGCAGAAGTCTTGGGTTACGAGACCAGCGGATCGCCGGTAGGAGTGGTATGGGACTTTGGCGATGTGGTGAGTCGATCATCCTGACGAGGGTTCGAAGGGAATTTTCATGGTCATATGCTGAATGAAACGCATACAGACACCATCCGCGTCCACCTCGGGGTCGCACTTCGTTGGTTTGCTAAACGGGGATGGGAAGCCGTGTATAGGCAAGGTTGCTTGGTCTAACGTTCATAACGTGAGTTCCGTTCGCCACTTTCGAATACGATCTAATCGGGTGAATCAAACATAGCAAGCAATTCATCAAACACTCGAGGCAAATCTACAGGAAGGTAAGGGCCAGGTGACAGGCTTCGCGTTCCCGTTTGAAACCAATGAACATGGAACCATCAGACATGTATGCACTTCTTCGGATCGTCCTTATACTCGGCGTCGAATCTTACATCTATGTAGTTCGCATTCTTACACTCTTCCCCCGTCTCCTCCCCAATGAACGAGACCTTCGACAAGCTCCTCCTTGTTACCTCAACAGGATCTCTCCAACTCTGGGATCGCAATGTGCTTCAGTGGGTACGCGAAGAATCTCTCGCAACTGTACAAACTGCTACCATTGTCGAGCTCCCGCCTACAAAAGAGGAGGTGATGGGCGGCGTAGGAGTTGGTGGTAAGAGTGAAAGTTTCTGGACCAAGATTGCAAGACAGATTGGGGATACCAAGGTGCGATCGCACCTTCGCGTCGAGCCACATCACCAACCCTTGCCTTGACGCATTTTGTCCTCAGAACTTACCACACTACATTATCCATTTTGTCACGCGATTCGCGACCGGCTCGTATGCATCCCCGTCTTCCCCCATCTCAGTAGGTTTCTCTAGCCCCTCCACGCCGACCATACCCCACTTTGTCCCTAACCGTTCGCCTGCTTCGTCCAAAATACTCGTCCGTGATCCTTTTTCATTCCGTCAACTTCTTATCACTTCGACGGCGCACGGGAAACTCTTTGCATTGGATACCTCGACGGGTGCGATTGTGTGGAGTCGAATTCTCGGGCTTGGGTGGGCAAGGCAAGTCGGTGGGAGGATTGTGCCTGTGAGGGCGTTCGCGGTACGCAGAACTGAGCTGGGTGCGGAAGATGGAGTCCCTGAGGACCGAGAAGGGATCGCGTTGGTCACGCAGAGAGTCGCTGATAACGTGCGTATCCTTTATATTTGCCTCCCAGCTGAGGTTTTTCTGTCTTGTTGATTTGGGAACTGGATAGTCTTTGGTGGATACCGTTATTTTCCACTTTGACCCTCTAACGGGAGAAGATATTAAGACCGTCACATCTACAGTTAGCGAAACTGAAAATCCACGTGTCAACGTTAAAGGTGCTGATGGCCGATGGGTTAGCCCTTTGGAAGGCGTGGACGCAATTGCCGGGCCATTGATAGATGTATTCCGTATGCCAGATGGCAAGGATACAATTGGGATGTTGGATGAGTTCTTACAGGTCAGTTCGATCTGAGTTGTTGTATGTGTTATGCATCCCGTGTCTAACTACCGATCAGGTTCAACTTTACCCTGACACCCCTGCCACACGTGCCTCTCTCACATCGCTAGCCCCGCAAGTCTACCTCGCATTGCGAGCTGGTACACAAGTCCTTGGCCACCAGCTGGGTTTAAGTGACGAGCTCTCGTTGTTCCATGTTGCCTTCCCGACATGGGGTGTGTCCTTTGGCGAGGACGAAGAAGTGGCCACAATCATTAAGAATGCCAACAAGGGCCGCGAGGTGGCGAGTGTAGGGAGGGTGAAGGGGGACAGGAGCACGTTGTACAAGTATCTCAATCCCCACCTAAGCGTGGTGATCTCTGCTCCTTCACGCGCTTCCTCGTCTCCTTCACGCGCCTGTGGTCTGTACGTGGTCGACACTGTCAAAGGCACCGTGATGTACCACGTCTCGTTGCCTGCTGTGGACGGAAAGTGCGACATCCAAGTCGTGCTAGACGAAAACTGGCTGGTTTATTCGTATCATGATGACGGTACCGAGATTGGCGGTGCGAAGGGTTATCGTGTCGTTTCAGTAGAGATGTATGAAGGGTATGGGCCGGACGAGAAGATATCAAGGTGCGTGGACATTCAACAGGCGCATGTCTCGACCGTTTAGGGTAGGGATTGATACTGACGAGCGCATGACTGTTTACAGTTCGGACATTACCTCATACTCGAACAAGACCACCGAGTTTTCAGTATATGAACAAGCGTTCGCGGTGCCGCATGGCGTTACTGCCATCGCAACGACGACGACTAAATTCGGAGTGTCGACCAAGGATATCATAAGTGGGTCATGTTCAATAAATAGCACTTTCCGCGGTGATCCTCATGTCTCATCTTGCACAGTATCAAGTCGAAAAAACAGCATCCATTCTATTCCACGCCGTCTGCTGAACCCGCGCAGACCAAAACGAAAACCAACGAGCGAAGAAGCGGAGGAAATGCTCGTGCAGTACGACCCAGTACTGCCAGAAGACGGGCGGCTCGTGTTGTCCCACTACTACGAGGTTCGTCTACGTCATGGTGTTTTCTTTATCTCACGAGGTTTGGTTGACGATCTCGACAGGTGGCTGACGTGCGTCAGATAATTACTGCGCCGTCGCTGCTTGAATCGACGTCTCTGGTGCTTGCGGTGGGCACAGACCTGTTCCTTACGCGTATCGCGACGTCAGGCACGTTTGATGTGCTTTCTGAAAACTTCAACAAGCTGCAGCTGGTGTTAACGGTGGTTGGACTGGCTGTGGCGATCGCAGTGACGAAGCCGATGGTACGGAGGAAAAGGCTGAGGGAACGGTGGTATCAATGATTGATAGACTTCGCAAATGACATTATTGTACACAGCCACTGAGCACGCGTGTTAGCCTGCCCTAAAGCAGTCCACGTACAGATTGCAGCGCGTGTCCACCGCATCACACGACGATGGCGACAATGAGCTCGGTTGAGCAAGTCGCGTTCCCCTCTGGCGATGAGTCGGGTATCGACGAACTGGATGTGATTGGCGCGTCAAGCTCCTCGACACGGAGCACGACCGTCGTGGGGAACGCGACTCCCCCAGATCCTGTCTTACACAAACTTAAATTCGATACGTTCATCATGCCCACACCCAAGAGCAAGCGCTCACGCCCGCTTTCGCTCTCAGAGAACGATCGCCCTCAAGCATGGATTCAAAAGAAGCAAAAAAAGGAGGACAAAAAAACGGTGAGCCTCTTCCTCTTCAGAAATTTACGTCTACACACGGACGACTGATGCGTCTCGGTCTTTATACTTGGTGCGGATCGTTAGCTCACCATTGTGATCAACGCGAGACGCGTCGGGCTGGAGGCTGCGAAGCGACGCTGGCTGTTTCGTCATCAAGACCTCTTCCAACCACTCTTGCCCTCCACCAATTTCTTCGACGTGCTCCGCAAAGAGATTACGGAGATTGGAGGGAAGGTGACCTATGTACCGTTCCACGCATTGACGGAGCAGCCCGCGTTGGTTCAAGGGGGTGAAATGAAGGATTATCAGGTGTGTGTGGTCATTTGTGTTTTGGCCACATGTTGGGCGGCTGATGTGCAACTCGTGTTAAGCTGCAAGGGTTGGCGTTCCTCGTGTACATGTATAACAATGGTGAGTCCTTGTGCTGGTTGGAGGGATTCGGTGATAAATGTCGACCTTGAAGGGATGAACTGCATTCTCGGAGACGGTGGGTCTGCGTACAAATACATGCACTATCGTATCGGTCTGATAGTGCTTCGCAGAGATGGGTCTCGGCAAGACGCTGCAGGTTTGGATAGACTATCTGCAAGCGTGGTTTATAGTTTGATCATTCTCCAGACCTTATCCTTGTTTGCGTATATCAGGGAACACTCGAAAGGTCCGTGTTGTCGCTGTAATTAGTGTGTTTACTAAACATACGGCCCTTCTCACAGGTCCTCAGGATCCTCATCTCATCATATGTCCTCTCTCCGTTTTATCTTCTTGGCAAAATGTTCTCTCCTCTTATATATGTCCCTATGGAATGCTAATAAATTATGTTTGCAATAGGAAGCCGCCCGTTGGCTGCCTTCCTTCAGCGTCCTGCGGTATCACGGGACACAGCCCGAACGAGACCGTCTCAAGACGGCTATCCGCAACGAGGAAATCAAATTTAACCTCTGTATCACAACGTACGACGCATATGTTTCGGACGACAGCTGGTTCAAAGCCCGACGATGGTTTTATTGTGTCCTCGATGAGGGTCACAGAATCAAAAACTCGGAGACTCAGGTGTCAAGCAAGATAAAGGGACTGGGCTCCCTATACCGACTGAGTATGTATCGTCAATTTTAGTGTTATGTTCCCCGGATCGGCTGACTTGTGGCACTGTCTAGTTTTGACAGGTACACCCGTACAGAATAACTTGGTTGAGCTGTGGAGCCTCTTCCATTGGCTATATCCAGCAGTTTTTACGCCCGCTTCGGAGCGTATCTTCTGCGAATCTTTCAACCTCGCCAAAGGGACGTACTCTGTTCCCATACTCAAGGCTGCGCAGGAACTCCTTGCAGTGATCATGATGCGCCGGACGAAAGATTCTGTTGAGATCAGTGTTCCACCATGCGAAGAGCTGACTGTGTTTATACCAATGACGGAGGCGCAAAGGTTCTGGACGTATCGATTATTAACTCGGATGGATACCTTGGACCTACAGGAGATATTCACCAGTAAACTGGAAGACAGGCCGGAGGACGACGGGCGAAGGGAAGTTAGAGAACAAATCGCGACCCAGATCAAGCGAACGGTTAGTGGGGAAACTCATCGTAAGACAAACGAACTTTTGAGGAGCCCGGATTTGCTGACGTTACCCGCACAGGTTGGAAGAAGCTCATGAACCTTTTGATGCAACTGCGTAAAGTCTGCGACCAGTACGCCTTGCTTTCAAATCTCTTGAACTTCTGTTCTCATATACATTTAGCCCATATTTGCTTGAAGACGCACCGCCATTGCCTTATGTCATTGGAGAGCACATCGTTGCTTCCTCCTCGAAGCTTATTGTCATTGACAAGATCCTGTCCGACATTCTTCCGAAGGACGAACGCGTTCTCATCTTCTCTGTATGTCTAGATGCCATAAATCACCTCGATGGGCCCTGATCTGATTTACTTTAGCAATGGACGAAGTACGTCCGGTCGATGCTCGACATACACCCTTTAGTGATTCTTCGTGTAGCATGCTGGATGTACTAGAAGATTATATGGAGCTCCGTGCTATACCCTATGCACGACTTGATGGGGGCACTTCGCGCCCACGACGTAACCTGGACATCAAACTGGTATGTGTCGATCGTGTAGCGAGACACTTGCCCTTACTTTTGATCTCAGTTTCAACAAGAGAAATCGCGTAAGGGGGGCCACTATATTCATGTTTTCCCTGCTGAGAGCCCTCGACGTACAGCGTACAAGGTCTTTTTAGTGTCTACAAAGGCCGGTGGTCTAGGTCGGTCGAAACTGGGGTTACATCCTTCAGCATAAAGCTGATGCTATACCTAGGTATCAATCTTACCAAGGCATCCACAGTCATCATGTGTGAGTCGGACTGGAATCCACAAAATGACTTACAAGCCATCGCACGAGCGCACCGTATTGGGCAGACGAAGGTCGTCAAGGTGAGTCTGTCCCCCTTGCCATTCCTCTCACTCTAGGATGACCGAGCCACAAGGTGTATCGGCTGATCTGTCGAGGAAGCGTCGAGGATCAGATGCTTGACCGAATTCGCCGCAAACTATTCCTTTCTCTCAAAGTCATGTCCTCAAATGCCACCAATCCTTCTTCGGACAGCATGGATGCTGAAGAAAATGCTCGGAAACTCAAAAAGGCTGAGCTCATGGATATACTGCGCAAAGGTAGCAGTGCCATCTCGCCTGAAGAAACCGGCATGGACATTGGGCACCTTTTGAACGCGTCAATAGACGCAATTCTGGAGGAGTCGAGGGCACGAGAAGGTGTAAGAGACGCATGGATGAAAAAGGATCTCACCACCAGAGGCGATGACGGAAATGACGAATCTGCCGTCAAAACAGAAGAAACTGAAAAGCTTCTTCATGACGCCGAGGAGGAGGAACGCCGATTGCTTAGCGGTGTCGCCCGAGTGCAAAGTCGACTGTTTGAAGGCCAGGTGGTCAATCGACAACAGAGTAACAAACAGATTGCCCAGGAGTGGAAGGAACTACAGAAACGTGCACGGACCAATCGGCTTGTTGTGGTTGATGGAATACATGTGACGGGTTGCATGGGATACGGTGAGGTGAGGTATCTATAAACGAGAAAGGGAGATATACCGATTTCCCTAGTGGTTGAACTACCTTCCTAAACGAGCTTTTTCAGCCCACAAGCGAGGTGAAGAATGCTCCCAAGAAGCGGTCCAGAGCCAAATACGATTCGGAGGATTGGTGCGTCTATTGTAGAGACGGCGGTGAAGTGGTCGTGTGCAGTCAATGTCCTCGAGGTAAGTAGAATTGTGCGCCATGACATTCCCACCCACGCCACGATTCCTCAGCACTGACATCCGTCTCCCACAAATCTAGTGTTCCATCCAGAATGTCACGGCATCACACCAGCGCAACTGAAGAGACTCCCATCGATTCCATGTAGTCAGCACAACTGCGCAGAATGCAATCGGAACACCGCGCAATCCGGTGGGATGCTGTTCCGGTACGTCCCGAAACTCTCTCCTTATCTCGGGCCTGAACCGGTGTCCTGTTTCCCAAATAGATGTCAGACATGTCCTCAGGCGTTCTGTGAGGATTGTCTGCCACAGGGTGAAATCGACGCCGTTGGTGATGTCTTGCCCGAGTTGTACGTGTAAATATTTTCATGTGTGAATGTCACTCATGCATCATGTGCTCGCAGCACATTGCTAGGATTCGGTGCACAGGCGACAGCGTATTTCATACGCTGTCATGATTGCCACGCCCTTTGGGCGCAGGATCCCGCTGCGTGGAAGGCATGGGAGGAGGAAATGGTAGAAACGCAGCAGAAGCTCGAAGCGGCTGCAAAAGCCGAACGAGGTGAATGATGTGGCGTCCCCCGAATCTATTGCTTGTCTTTACTACTGTACACAGAATTGTTGCGAGTTTAAAATTAGCATAACCAGTACGATACTACCTATCTTTGCCATACCGAAAGTACGTTGACTGATTTTAAGTCTTCCAGGGCAAGGTGGATATGACACAACACAGTTCAGAATGGCTGTTCGGCCAACACCTCGGATATTTTGATGACCAACTCGTCCGGATTCTTCAGCTCGGCCGCAAAATACGCCTTTGCTCCGCCGACTCCCCGGGACCGCACAACCTGCGCGACGGCGTCATAGGCATCAGGATTGGATGCTCTCGAGACGGTGCAGACAAAGTCCCGCTTCTTATTATAGATGAACAGCGATCCACGAGCAGAGTTGACGGGACTGCTGGTGGCGAGGCTGAAAGGTACCTGGACCTTGATCACCATGTTCTTGTTCTCAGCCTCCATATTCTTGGTAAGCCCAGGTCCGAGTGGACGGGTAGGGGTTGCAAGACCAAACGCCTGGCGCGTAACGTCCGCTCTGGAGACCGTCGTCTCGAATCCGCCACCACCATAACTCGGTTTGAGCGTGACGGTCGTCTCGGCGCAAAACGGGTTACATGCTGGTTTATGCACCTTCCAGTGTGCGCCTGCCGGCCATCCGCCAAAAAACGCTTGAGTGAAGGAAACTCATCGTACGACGTGAAGATCACCCACGCTGGCACTCGGTCGAGCAGTACCGAACGAGACGACATCTCCCGCACTGCCTGAGCCCACTCCGCTTGTCCTTGCAATTCTCACATCGTTTCTCTTCCAAAGGCGCCACCTCGCCCTTGCGTTTCCGCTCCCATCGTTGAACGGCAGCGGTGACTTCTGCCCCGAACACCAGGCACATCTTTCGAGGGGAATCACCGTTCCCGTCCGGGATGTCCAGGTCCGCCCCGTGTTCCATCAGGAGGTCGACAAGCGTGACGTCGCCCCCCTGAAACGGGAAGAAGATGGGCACCTCCCCGTACCGGTTCTGTGCGTTCACGTTTGCGCCCTTTTCCAACAATAGTTTCGTGGTCTCGGCGTGCCCAACTGGTGGCGTACAGGCGTGGTGAAGCGCCGTGTGGCCCGAAATGTCAGGGATGTCGGGCGGCGCGCCAGCGTCGATGAGACAGCTGAGAATATCGAGGTGCCTCAGAGGCATGTTGTCTGGTGAGCGGGGTCTGAGACGTTGTGCGCCGAGGACGGTGAAGGTGACGAATCCGAACTGGAAGGGCGTCTGAGTGGTGCTCAGATCTGGCGCGGTGCCGGATTCGACAGCCTAGACAAGGAAACGCGGGGTCGGGGCGTCTCGTCGCAGCGAAAAAAAAAAGACAAACCTCCTTGACTACCTCGTACCTACCACACATGCACGCGAGCGCAAACGGAGAAATCTTGTTAGGGTCGAATTCGGCGAATTCTGGGTTGGGTAACAAGAGGAATGGTTAATGCTCAAAAGGGGCGGTGAGAGACAGGGGGTGGAGGAGCGTAAACGACGAGGGCTAGTAAGAACGAGAGACCTACGGCTCTGAAACATGTTGCGCAGTCTCTCGCTGCCCGTGTCAATGCCAATGAACCCCGGCTTGTCGAGAATTTTCTTCATCTGAGACGTGATGGACAAGCCTCCGTCGTATTGTTGGCCTGTCAGGTTATCTGATTAGCACGCGGCGGGCTCTCGGTGTTTTGTAGTAAGTCCATACCCCGATTCATGTTTTCGTGGATAGGTTGGACTTGGATGTGGATTGGGTGTGATGCCCAGTGTGGAATCTGATGATTGAAAAGCGTCGAACGAGCTGGTTGGAGGACAGAATCAAAGAGATTCAAATTTGTCTGAATACATGCGACTACTGAATATATTCCTAATTTCATTCAAAACGTGTGCTGACAGGCTGGTCATCGACCGATCTTTAAGTATATATATTAACGATATTGCTCAGTAGCATCACGCACGAGTTGGCCGTTCATCCTGTGTTGACCAAAGGCACTGCATCATGGCAAAAACCTGTCACGATGGCGTCTACCTAGTAATAGGCATGTGGTCGTTGGTGTGTGCCGAGTTCCGAAATGCCCGAGGGAATGATGGGGAGGGACCGAAATCATGTTCGTTTCGACGTGCAGATTTCTTGCGGCGGTTTCTGAGGGCGTAAAAGATTTTGGTTCGTCGCCTGAATCATTCAGTCATGCACCCGATATCGTTCGGGTACCTTTCTGAGGTACCATGTGGTTTGTATTGATTGGATGCGTTTGAAGGGGACATATACTGGTAAAGTCATTTTTTTTTAATTAACGGAAGTGCAAGACGCGAAAGGAAAACGATCTCACACGTCATCATTTATCGATATCCTCTTCGGACCCTACCATGTGCATACTAAGGGGCACGCAGCAGTGAAACTGAGATGGCTGCTTTCATTCCACGCCTTGTCAGCTAACTTAACAGTTATCAGCACCCTGGAGCCGCCATCACACAATCTTACCCTACAGAAGGCTTTGCAAGGCACGCTCGGGTATGTAAGAAGGTTAGCAACTGCCAACTTCTAACTGCTGAAACGCATGCTCGCCCTCCGCATTCGTAGGGTGCCGTCTCATGTTCTCGCGATCTAACGGGATTGTCAGCAAAATAGCGTTATCCCCCTGATGACCTGGTTCTACATTCTCCCCAATGGCGATATACGGTGATTAGTATACCGGAAATTGGGTGAACAAGCTTCTTTAGCAAATGTTATGATCGAATTGGTGAGTCTGCTGAACCTTCGCCCCTCCGCCAGCATCAATATGTACATAGAAACCGAAGGGAATGAAGCGACTGACCTACGCGAAAGCAGGGGGGTTCGTATCACTGTCAAGCTGGATAGGTGATCAAATGGTGGTAATCTCACCATAGGGCGAGTCGAGACTTTGTGCCCGAGACCAGCTGAACAATTGTGAGCGAGGTACCTCCACTATTTTAGCCCGCCAATTCAGAATACTTGATTGGGCTGACCTTTGCACGCCATAGTATGATCATGTCTGGGGAAAGATCGAGATGGAACCCGGCCAGTGAATCATCCTCGTCGAGGCTGAGTGTTTTCTATTGGCTCGTGTGCTCATGTTTTACCCAGTACACCTCCCGGAAGAAGCAAATTGGCACGAACCCTCAACACGTCGATCACATACAATTGGACCGGCTTCAAGCTCAAAGCCAGGCTTTTTGGGAGAGTTTATTCCTCGGTCGGGTTCAATTATGTTCACCTTTCTCTCCTGAACTACCGAGACGCACCTCGCCGATTTGTGTTCTCTCTTTTATGCCCAATAGCCCGTAGCCGCAGAGGCAGACAGACGTCTGGCCAGCAGGTCGCGTTTCTCGGTGTCCTTGCGATTGTAGTAGTCTGCGTCTGGGAATAAGACTGGTGGTGAGTAGTGCGATCGAGATGTGTACACACAGCTCACACCGCACCACGTGAGTCGCTGTTGGGGCTGCTGGAATTGACTCCTTACGGTCGCGAGGCCTGACGTGGACGGGGTACTCTTTTCCTCTCCGTGACGGGCCGCCATCTCCGAATGGATACACTATCTCGGTGTCAATCTTGGTGCGCAGCTTTGCACGCTCCGTTAACATCATGACTAGTAAGGCACGTGTAAGCGCCATAAAGAATTTTGGGCGGTATCATCCTAAGCTGGCTAGATGATATCAATATCGAAGCAGGCCGACTACCGCTCAGGAAATCGTGAAACGGGCAGCATTTAAAGCCACCCCTGGCTCCGCCAGATCAGGATCATATCATCTCTGAGTCTCGAATCGTCCAGCTAGATGTGTCGAGGCACTGAGTCGAAGGGTGAGTCGTATAAATTAAGGTTGGTCTTGTAGGGTAATATAGTAATCAGATTCGGCCTCAAGAACTCGCAGTAGTGGCTTGACTCCGCGATCGACAGAGCGAGTGTAACGCGGCAGTAGCTAGCTACGGATGGACCTTGCGGTTGCGGTTGCGGTGGATACATAGCAGGTAACGTAAGCCTTGTGCTCAATACATCTTGCGTCCATTGAAGTGTTCCTCAGCCGGTGGCGCATAAATAAGCCCGCTGGGAGTCTCCTCGTCATACGGGAAAAACAAACATCCGAAGTTTCACCAATGTTTACCTGAGAACTTTGCTCTAGTACAACTGTGAGAATTCAGGTTCACTCAAATTATCTCATCTCTACTTACTCGGCTATCTTCGTTCAGCTATTTACGTGAGTTCCCGTGGACACATCTAGCGCTCTGATAGATCCAGTCGGAAACAAGCTGTGACCGGTGCCTGGGTACAGTTCATTGAAATAAGGTTTGTCTCATGTCAACGTTTCTTTTATCCTTTTCGCAAGATCCATTTTTCTAAATGAAGAACAAGCTGGCAACTGTAAGCCATAGTCTGTTTCCGTTTTTTGTTTCTTCTCCCTCGCCAAACAATCCTTTTCAGAAGATCACCGATCTGATCATTGCCTCTCCAGGAATTTTGATCCCTACTTGTCACATTACCCCATTGTTCATGTCGAACTACCACGCCCGCGACTCTTCGATACATATAAAAGCGCGACTAAAATGAAGAGACTCTTGATCTCGCATCTTGTCCCTTAGGTTGTCGATATGCCCTCGACCGTCATTCACACCGGACCGCCAACTCATCCTGCTCTTCGTATGTAAGCACCACATGTATGAACGGATCTCTCTTATTTCTTCTGCCAGACGTTCGCGATGCAAAAGATGCTCATATTGTCCTGGAAGCCGTTAGGCTCAACATGCTTCCGCTGATTAGACGTCGGCTGACCGCCAGCGAGCGCGAACAACTGGTGTCAGGAAACGTCTTTGTCTGGGAGGAAGCAGAGAACGATGGTGGTCTGTTGCGCTGGACTGATGGGAGGAGATGGTCAGTATCTCTCCATCCTACTTTCTCTTGATCGAATTCTTAGGTAGAGTGGTCACCAGGTCGCAAAGTCGGATGCGTGGTAACTATCTGTTTTACGAAGAAAAAATGGAGACCACTCAAGAAGAAAAGGATGCAAAGGCAGCTCTCAGGTACTTGTCTTTGTGAGCCAAAGTCCAGGACTATACTTACTGACGGGGTCCAGAGCCCGACGGGCGACTGATCCACTTGCGGTTGCACCTCCTATCAATAGGCGAAAGGATCGCCCGAACCGTCCAAATGGGCTCACGAAACAGACATATTCAGCACTTGTACATCTTCCTGGATCAAGCCACCCGTGTAAGTGGCATGTGGTGGCCTACTTCACGGTTAGCTTAATGTTGAATTGTCCGTGAAATGGTATCTCATCTGCCTTTTGTTTCCAGGGGGATGACTACCTGCGACTCCCTGTCATCGAAAACTATGACTATCTCCGTAACTTGCGAGTGCCGGATGGTATCTTCGTGTCCAGTAAAGCAAATGGAGTGCGCAATGATCGCTATTCTGCGACAGACTCAAGGGAAAGTTATACTGAATCCGAATTTCCTTCCCAACTGAATTTGGCTCACTATTCGCAACATCGAATGTCTCACGAAGTCCCGTCTAGGCCGACATCTTCTGTCTCGCCCTCCCCATCCAGCCCCTTATCCCCGATGCATCGACATACTTACTCACCACAGTCTACCACGATACGGCCCCATCCTCATGACACATCTTTGCCGGGTATAGCTGCCCTTACAAGTCCACACACACATCCCGATCTGCCCCCAACCTCCCATGTATCTCACCCTGTTCGCCTAAATCACCCTTCTCCAAACAACTATAGTCCGCTGTCCGCCGAAGACAGGCGAGTCTTGAGCAGCTTCCGCGTGGTGCTATGACGGAAATAGCTTCATATTTATGGCATCTCCCTTCCGCTTGCTCGACAATCCGTTGTCGGATCGTGTTCGATGGGTCGCTTCCCTGCGCCATCGCCCAGTATATCGTGTATATAAGCAATCTTACGGTATAATTGTTTTGCCGCGAGCCATATTTTGAAACTCGGGATCACACACAAACCTCCCTTCCACTTTCAGGCGTACACATATGATATAATTTTTTGTGCGGGTGTCCACGTTCTTGGAAAATTCCAAAAGCTTCAAACGTCTCTGACTCAGTGTCAGGGTGCTGCCAGGATCCCTGCATAATGGGCACATGTTACCAAGTCGGTGCGCGTTAAGTAAATTCACACTGGAGGAAGTTGAATGTGACGCCTTGGGAGACTATGCGCATGCTAGCGCCTGCCACAATGGTATTCGATCGACAGCGGAGTACTCTATATACCCAGCGCAAGGGTATGTATACATACCGTCCCATGGATCGACTTGGGTCGAACGATAACACGGACACAGTGACACACCACCAGTACTAGTAACGTTGACTCGGCGGCCGATGTTACCTTCTTTCCCCTTCGTCCTTGTAGCCGCATTAACTCGTCTACGAGGGTACGATCACGCCCAATTCCACGCTTCTACACACGCCTCCATCGTAGCTATTTACAGCTCCCTTTTTTTTTTTAATTATTTAAAAAAAAACGAAAAGCAGCCTGAGGACGATCGACGATGCTCTGTTGGGACTCGGCGTACTTTGGCACGTCGGCAAAGACCACGACGAGACAAGCAAGCGTATGTTCAAGTATGCCAAGAACATGTATTTTCGAGGACACGAAACAAACAAAAAAAAAGACGGCATACACAAAGACAGGCAGTTCCCACATTCTTGGGTGACCTCATGGCCTGAAACATCGTGCCGACATGCTACAGTGTTTCCGTGTTCTAAATCCGTGTTCCGAATGGGGCCCACGGTCGTCCCGCTGTTCTTGGCATACTTGTTTCGATGAACCCTCTTACATTGACTGACGTTGCCTACATTCGTTACATTTCCTTTTATGGACATCAGCGCTCGCCGTTAGTCTTTCTATCCCAGTAACGTGTCGACGCGAGTTAGCCGCAGGTACTCAAGCGATGACTCGGAGCTCCCTCCGATGCAAAAAGGGTAGCCATGACCTGCATGAACAAACTGACCCCCCTCCTTTACAGGGCTGTACAAAGCTTACGGAAGCCAGTGGTAAATGATATGGAGTCCAAGGTCGTCCGAAGCTGTTTCATCCTTTATTTTTTGTTGTTTGCGATGCCATGATTCAGCCGGGTGGGAGGTACATCGGTCCTTGACCGCTTGACCATCCTTCCATATGTCCATAGCTGACAAGGCGAGACGACGTAAAAGGACCTGGGCGAAAAAGTTTTGCGTCGAGATCCCGCGATGAATAACTGGGCGAGCGCTGCTACGACACGGTACGATAGTCAGTGGGGACAGAACACTCCCTTCCGGTAGAGTCCAGGCAGTGTTCTATGGTCATTTTTAGACTGACATAAAGTTCATCCCTTTCGGTGTTTCCCGTTGGCCGTTGATCTCAAGCAGACCATTCTCATTTCCGTTACGGGCGCGGAATGCCATTTTTTCGGGGCGGAAAACTAGCACACGAGCACTGGATATATCAAACAGAGTTTGTAGACTCTGGAAGATCAAATTGATTCAGATGCTAGAGCATAGCCGGCGGGTAACCGATGATTCACCTTTGCAGGCGCGTTCACGACGTGGGGTAAGATACTGGGCTCATTTTTGGACCGAACACACTGCAGTTTTGCAAAGTCAAAATTGAAGGGGCGGATGGTAAGCCCATTCGCGAAACCAGCCACATCGCAGTTGAGCTTGGGATGCCGACTTGTCCGATCACTGATGCTGCGCATAAGGGTCCCGACAAAAATGCTTGACAGTTGGCAACAATATTAATGTTCGGAGGATGTGCTTTAGCGCAGCCTCATCGCGGAGAACAAATGCAAAGGCTGGCCATCGACGCGCCCGTGGCTATTCTCAGGATATGGACATTCTCCTTTTGATTACAGTCTGTCAGCAGAAGGTCACACTCGAGGACGGTAAGTTGGTGATCGGCTTGGTTGCGGAAAACCTCACGGTGGATGACGTCTTAGTTAGCCGCCCTCGACGGAACGCCGAATGGTCTCCGAGTATGTACCATAGCCACTCGGAGTGAGTATAAGGTCCAAATCACGGAGAACTGGTTCATATTTTCGGCCCTCGCCCTTCCTCCAATTGATATTGACAAATGAAAGGGGAAGACGACAGTACGTGTGCCGTGAACCCGGTCAGGACACTATTAGTCTCGCTCGCCAAAGAAAGCGCACGCAGCGATACTATTATTCCTGTCTACCCCTCTCTCATCACCACTGCCTTTAATACGTTCACGCAGTGTGCCAAGTTTAAAATTGCATATCACATGGAACTCAACCTCTTGGTCCGAATCATGCATCACAAGATGACACATGCTCCCGAAATGTGTCTTGTGTGAATAAAGTGTCTGGGTGATATCGTCGTTACATGGTATTGGGTAAGTCATTTTGAGAAAAGGAAATCATGGAGCATGTCTCAGAGCTCGCTCTAAACGATGTGCATGTACCAAAGCCATAACATCAGATCAACGTCGCGCTGCGAGTCCATAGAAATTCATAAGAGACTCTGGAAAGTCCACCATCATTCAACAGCATCTAAGAATTCGAACATCTGTCAGGAATGATGCGCATCGCGAGCTGCGCGGATGGCAATCCAGCCAGTGTCATTGGTGATGCACATATGAACCGGAAAACCATCCACTCCCACGGGAGATGACACCCCTGTTTCGGCTATTGTCAATGGTGGAAGCAAGGAATCGATTTGATCCTCGGAAGGATCCTGAAACCTTTGTCTGCCAGTGCCGTCTCGAGCACAGGTGCCCTGGCGCGCGTCAATGAACCAATCGGAATTCCTTGGTTCTCTCCCTATGAATGGGTCGCGTCTATATCCAGAACAAATGAACCATGGCGGGGGCCAGAGAAACAAGCTCAAAGTTGTCGCCATGTGCCGAACTGGCTGGGGTAAAGTTTACGAGACGTTCAGTTCAGGATGATTTCCATGGCGGGACACTCATCTGGTGATTCAGGGAGTAAGCGACGCCCACGAGTGTCAACGTTCAGGTTCGAAAGTTGGGTATTATACGCACGTGCCACAACTCCGAGATAACCACACAGCTGGTGCAAAAAGGACGCCGTGTGAGCGTCCTGCGCAAGCGCGACATGTGAGTCGATGACACTGCCAAGAAATGTATGCCAATTGTATCGGTTGTTCTAGTTTCTGAATGAGGCGCAGCCGCGCCGATGCTTCCATTAGCGAAGAGATTGAACATGAAAGTTAAGCCGACTCTGCGTGATTGAATGTGTGAGATATCAATGGGCTTTTGCTGTCCATGATCTTGTCTGATGTCGGGTATGGACCAGCCACAGCTCCAACGAGATACGGTGAGCTCAGTACACGTCGTTTAGCGAGCAGCCAGCTGGATTTGAAATTTGATCTCCTGTGAGATAATGCACTGAGCCAAGCTCGTTTCGACTCCGCTTCGGCAACGACTCGGCAAAGCGTGATATCAGAAGATTTGTTCAAAGGCTGTCGCTTACCTGTGTACTCTGAAGACAGGTCTGCTGCGACCATTTTCAAGTCTCTCTCATGTCATCCATGTCAGCGTGGGGGCGAAATAGGTGTACCTGGTGTGTTTAAAATTGCTTCCAAAACGCCACACCTAGTGCTGTAGCACACCCACGAAAATTAGCCTTGAAGTCGTGATACAGATTTTGTGCGACGCCAATTCTTCCTTCGATTCGTAATCGAGTCAAGGTGCGCATACCCACATTTTCTCATCGGCACCTTTGCGCGTCAATACCCATCCCGAGTGTGTCTGCTGTTTCGTGCAAGCTGTTGAGCGTGTCGACTCATCCGCAGCCATATTTCCCCACACATCCGAATCGTGGCGACGTTCGCGCGAGGCTGGCAGCCTTGCGATTTTTCTTTTTTACAGCAGGACGCGCGCCGAATCTCACGTCACTTCATATGTCACCCCTCACTCGATTAATCCACAGACTCATCAGGACCCGGACGGCCTGGGCACTCGAGAGGTGGCGCTCAGAGAGCCGCATCGGGACACGATGCAAGTCGTTCGATCTCAATAATCAAACATGAATCAAACCAGCGCTCAATTTTCGAGGACGCACCCACCTTAAAGACACCCTCACATATCCGAGTGCGTGCGTTGTCCCTTCTCACTCGTCGTGGCGTGCGCTTTCTTCGACGGCGCCTGACTTTCATGTCTCCATTCACGTCTTGCCAATGAAATCCCTACTTTCTCTGTGCAAGAATTTATCTTCTCCCCCCCCACTAACTCTGGTTGCATTTACCGCGATTTCTCTGCAAGGGTTCGATGACCGTCATCAGTGTTTTTCCCGGCGGGTTCGTGACCCGGGGCACGGCACTTATCTTGCTATGAACACGCGATCCTCGCCAAGCGTGTTCATGTCCAGACAGCAGCATGTCTTTTCTGGTTCTACGGATCCTACCCTGCATTCGCAAGGTAGTATCTCAATTTACTTCGGTTGCTTCGCCTCACTTCGATTGTTTTTGTCCCCATATCCTCACTGGGTACACCAGTGGCTTGAAAATAGGTATGTAAACATGGAAGCGGCTGGAATGACACAGAACTACAGTAATACAACGCCAGGTCTTCGTACTATACAACATTGGCACTTGGACGATCGTAGCGGACCTTAGCATTACACTCCGAGGACACTGAGGCTCCGAATCTCACGCTTCTCCATGGACAAGCTTTTTTCCCTCTTCAACTTTGTGATCGTCTCCGCTCATCTTCCCTGCAAGAATCTTCATTTCTCCTTTGACCAGCGTCATGAATCCAGGCTTCTCAGCACCCACGGATGCCGGTTTACCGGTGCTCGTAGTTGATAAATCTTGTCCTTGCTGCTGAGCGCCGAGCGAGGTTTGATACTCAGCAACGCTAGCCCCTGGGGGTGGAGGGTGCAATTGCGCAGGATGATATTCACCACCGTAACCCCCTTCAACCTTCCTAGCAGGTGTGGTTGGTCCCTCTTTGTTCTCTCCCCCTTGGACATCTTGCGACGGATCCTTTCCCTGACCATGTTTCTCCGAAGCAAGACCAGATCCTTCAATGTCCTCCCCTGTCCCCATTGACAGTTTACTCAGTTATGACATCATAGTTCAAAGGATTCGACGAACTTTTGTCACTCGATTCTGCAGCACCAGGTTCGGTTCCCACTATGCCGATATCAGAAACGGCAGCCGTCTTCTCTTGTTTGCTTAGGGCTTCCTGGCTCTTTGTCTCAATCACCTCCTTCTGCGATTCATCTTCAGGACCAGATCTAGCTCCTATGTTGCTTTCGACAGTTTCTGCCGCCCTCGCTTCCGTACTCTCGGCGGGAACATCCGGCTCCTGGTAAGTAACCGGCTCCTTGGAGAGGGCAGAGTCTCGAGGTGCTTTCGTTTCTTCTTCCTTCCGAGACTCTCGGTGCTGTGTTCAGTGCGCGGAATCAGTAATTCTGATCGCGGATGAGAGCCAATCAAAGAGAAAACGAGCATAGAAGGTTTGGGCACCCGAAGGATGATTGGCAGAAGATTCCCAAGATGCACCGTGATGTGAAAGATCTACACATCGTTTCCAACCCCATGGACCTGGCTCAACCCACTCGAGACAAGACAGAAGCGCGTACTGATCGAAAATCGCCCACGGGGGTGCACGAGAGAATATTTCACGAAAGCCAAGAAAAGACCGGTCGTCCCATCCCAAGATAGACGCTCTGGTAGGAAAGCCAAGCACAGAGTAATGCTTAGCGTGAGACAGCCGCCGTGTACATAGCCTACGAAAGCAACGCGAGCAACTTGTTCGACGCACCTCCCCACCTGCTGCGGGCGGTTTCATCGTGCCTCTTCTCTGTCGAGGCGAAGCGGGCCGACGTTCCTGGGCTCTCTCTTGGCGCTCATCTGGTAAAAGGGCGACGCTAGACTCGGAGAGATTCCCCGGAAGTGCACCAACACCGCCTGTGCGTTCTGAAGGTTGAGCACCTTTTAACTCAGTGCTAGGCAACGAAACATGCGGTTCCTCCTTTTTCTTCTCGGAAGCTGACCGCTATCAGCTCGCATGGACGCCTCACAAGGCGGTAACTTACACAAATACGAGGCCACAGTTTCCTTGATGCCCTGGGGGATGGGAAGGTAAGAAACAGCGGCAACGGCCGCCTGAGTAGCATATTCAAGTATTTCCTCTACCTGCTGAGGCACGTATTGTTTGGCGGTCTGCACGGCGGTTGCACCAATGGTGGGTTGGTCCCCGGTCTGTTTTGACTCTTCGCGTGGGTGGGCTTGACGTTTCTCGAGCTCCTTCAGAACCTGAGATTCCTCTTGTATCTTTTCGTCTGCCCTCCCTGGAATGTCTGAGAGCGTAACGGGAGTGTCCTTTGTGGGATCAGACGCGAGTACAGATTCCGACCATTCCCTAGGGGGAGTCCCAATCTCAACCGACGGGATCGTAGGCGGGGCATATCCAGTGGACATTTCGACGCAACGAAGGACGACGAGACGATTGGAAAAGATGTGGCGGTCTCTGCCAAGTTGCATTGTCAAATGGACTGGGCGTTTTGCATTGAGCTTAGGCCAGGTGATGTCATGCCGATTCATTTTTGCAACCTTGCCGATTGAAAATTCTGATTTGTTTTTGTTTTTGTCTTGTTCTTCCCTCCGACGTGACACGTGACACACGACAGGGAGTCCCCTTCGTTCCCTGCGAACGAGTTTGCTTGGACTCTCAGGTGCGTTCGAAGTCGGTCGACAGATATGTGGGTTCAAGATATAAAGTCGAGCTCAATGCTTTATGTGACCCAGGCGGGCAGGTAAACAAACCGCTTCATGGGAGATAATCCTCTGCATCGCCTTTTGTTTTTAACTCACACTATCGTAGCTCAGTAAAGAGGCTGGGCTAACAATGGAAGACATTTAATACTGCTTATACTAGAATTCAAAAACGTTGTGAACCGTTTGTTTGGCAACATCCTTGGATTTCAACAACAACAAACACACTGCGCACTCAAAGTTCACAGCACATGACGATGATACAACTTTGGGCAGCAAGCAGTTTCCACGCAACGCAAGTCCAATGTGTATGTATGTATGTACCGTATCCAAATTCATAGCAATGCTCATTCCTCCTGGTCCAGTGGTCCAGTCATAGCACATTTTTGCGCTGCGCATGCAACAGTGTTGAAAACTAACTGCGGGATCACAGCTTATGTCACGGACCCGTCTGGAAGCGTCGGCAATGGGTCGGCAACGAAAATATTGTTGCCTTTGACGTTAATGAAAGAGTACTGCGAAAGGCGGTCAAGACTCCCGACCAACAGCAGGAAATGCTGAACGGCGTACCTCTACAAGAGCCGTGTCACTTCCCCTATTGTAGTTTTGGTACACGAGATTGACCTGCACGATGATAAGCATAATCAACGGGTTAAGAAATCGTGATACAAACCTCCGACATGAAGGGTCGTAGCCCCGCAGACTCGAGCATCTCCCACCATGACAAAACGTCCTCAAACTTCTTATCCCACGTGTGTATCTCGATCAGGAGCTGACCGAAGGGAACTGGTTCCCCAGATGCGATGTATGGTTGTAGTATTTGTGTGAGCACCTCGAACTCCCATCCCTCTATGTCGATCTTGAGTATATCCATGTATTGATGATCTGCCGAAAGAACTGTATTTCCATGGTGCAGGTGAGATTGGAAGGAAAACATACTGTTCATGTCGAGGAGCGTTTTGAGGGTATACAGTTGATGATCATCATTTGGGCCATGAGCATCAATGTTCGCCAGACCCCATGGGTGGAAGTGGGCGCGGCGGTCGCGTTTGATGCTGCCGAACGAGTTGGTGCGATAGTCATAGCCCCAAACTTCACAGTAGCGAGTACGTTCAAGAACCTCGGCCTCAAATGATGTCTCATAGTTCATGCCTGTTCAATGCCCCTTTCAGATAGGAGGTCGAGAAAAAGTGTTATCGGGCTCACCGAATGTGTATATTAGACAATCTGGCTTGTGCTGAAGCCGAGAGAGACCACAGGTCCACTTCCCTCCATCTCCTAATGACCCAACACGCTCCATTTCATGTGGACATGCAAACGACGGAGGGAAATAGCTCCCTAGTAGAGAACTTCATCAGCCAATCGTTCAGGAAAGCGACCGAGTACACACTGGCACTCACAGACAGTATAGGGTGGCCATGGATCCTTGTCTTGCGGGAACCTGAAAGGAATATGTTTGGGTTGAAATCGTAGATAGAAGTGATTGGCGTACATGGAAATATCCCGAGCAGTTGGTCCAAACCTCCGTATCATCTCCCTACGATCCCCGACCACTTTCGAGTAGACCCGCTCAGCTCGCTCAAGTCGCCCGGGTAGCTCATTGTCTCGTATTGAAATTTCGTATAAATCTGTCCGAAGGGGAGTCTGGTAGGGATTAAGTAGGTATATTGTTGTTAAGATGACCATTGCTACGGAGATGAAATATCGAGGATGTCGCTGCCAGGTCAAAGGCATCTTCGATATCGTCGAGTGATAGCGGGGCGAAATGATTGACTGGGCGTACGGCACTGTGCGGTTGATGCGTGTACAAGGCAACCGCGTGTGGGGGAATAAGAATAGTGGACAGTCGTGTTACAAGTTTTAGGAAGCCGGAATGTTGGTCGGTTCCTTGCTCCCTGAACTGACGGCTATGCCATCAGAGTCGCGCACCAACATAATACGAAAACTTACTGCAGCCCTGAATTTTGTCGATGGTCAAAAGACAGTATTAACACGGCAGCACTCGTTGATTGTTCATGTGCAAAAGTGACGTGGCATATACATACCATGCATGGGACTCACAGCCTTCACTTGTGAGAAAAAACATGGGCTTGTTGCTCGTCGGACATATGATTTGCAGTACCATTATAATCCAGGCCAGTCCATCGAATACGCACTACTTATTATACGAGTATCTTTACATCTCGCCGGACGAAAGTACGGGTGAGTCTGTTATTTCAACCCCTTACATGATATTCTGCCGTGTGAGATTTACGGCGGAGTCACTGAGTAGAGAGACCGCTAGAAGTTGAACGACTCCGTCGTGGTACCCTCAGCAAAATCGGGGTTCTTCTTCCGAGAACTTGTTTATCGCGCTATTCGATGAAACTCGATTCCAGGGCTCGCGCTGGTTTGCACACGTTATCCATCGTACTGAACGATAAGGTAAATGTCAAATACTTTGAAACGTTGCCAAGTTGATGGTGAGCACATCATCCGATGATCCACTGGCCAAGCAAGCCACGGCCAAGGATTCCAATTTGCATTACTAGGGGCTCCTTCGGCTCTGTAGAATTCCGAACCTGCGCCATAACTCGTCCGATTCAAGTGAACGCTTCACCGTTCAACACGGATCAATCTGACCCATGTCTTGGGAGTTTCATTTAAATTTGCCCCATCCAGAGTAATCTACCTGGTGGGTATCGCTCCATTGCTCCTCTTCATGCACTGCCCTTGCCATACGGGAAGTTGTTCGCTATGGAGATTCATTAGAACGATGCACTCTACTTGTTGTCTCGTTCAGGTCGGCCATCAGCCCAAATAGTGGGTCCTTGTACTCCGTCGCGTCGGAAAAGCCATGTATACGGCTATTGTCGGCAAATCTGTTCCACGTATGGGATACGGATGAGTCTCCGTCGCCAACTTTGGTACACGCGACTAACATCATGATCTAGCCACATATTATTACGGTGGATGTCCCGTCACAAACGAGGCTTGCCTCGAGGCATCTGACGTGGTTCCATGCCTTCCATTCTGTCAGCTTCGGCTCAGGAAGAAAACGCTGCGGCGGTGAAGCACAGCATTTGATCGCCTTTTAGCCCATGGCTTGCTATACGGCAGGTAGAGGTGCCCAACATCCTTGGCGATTCGGGTATGGACGCACAAATGAGTCGCCAAGTATGTACAAATGTGTACACAATGTGCGCCACACGTGCGTGTCCCTATATATGTGTCCCTAACGAGGCGGAGCAGCTTTCCATTCATTTCGCAGCGCACAACTGCCTCGTGTTGTGGGCCGTTATACCATATATAATCCCAGCTAATCTCGCGACATTGTCCAGCTCATCCCGCTACCCCCACCTCTAGTCAGTGACAACCATGATCCACACTATGCGTTTCGTGTTGTATTGCATCCTGGTACGCATGCCCTACACCCAACAAACTATTCTCTGTACTCAACCTGGATCGTAGTTTCTTTTCGCAATTGTGACAATGGCGTTGAGTGCGGTGAGGATACATTACACCACTCACATACCCTCGTACGATCCGACGAATTATGGAGTTCAGTTCTATGGTAGGGTCTAGCTCTCGCAAAGTTTTTCCACCTCGCTAATTGCAAGTTATTCCATAAGACCCGGTAGTTGTCGAGCTCTTGGTGACGTGTGTCCTCACAATCTTGTGGGCTCCATTTGTGTAAGACCAGGCTTGTTCATCGTACCCTATTCATCAGCTTACTGTCGAATACAGTGCTCGCACGATCCACAGTAGGCTCGAGCACCGTTTCTTCAGCTCCTTCACAGCGGAGCTTATTGGGCTATTCATCTTCTTCCTGCTCTGGTTGGTTGGTGCTGCCATTGCCACTGTAGGTAACCTCTGTATCCCAACCACCACATTTGTTAACATTTCTTGGATCTACAGCACACCAGCAACCCTCCAGAAGTCAATGTGTACTGGGGTAATCTCTCCTCGTGCTGGTTCTACTGGGAGTGCCGAGCCCTTACGGCAATGCTTGCCTTCGCATGGCTTAGCTGGATCGTTGTGTTTGCATTGTTTGTGACGTCGCTTCTGTTCGCGATTGCAAACAAGGCATTCCGTGATCCTATGCATGGGCGATGGGACCGCCGTGCCACTCAGTATGGCGACACGCCTATGCGTGCCTTGCCTTGATCACGAGGTTGGAGCGGAGGAGCAAGGTGCGAAGAAGCATGAAAATGATTTAGACGATATACACGACTCGGTCATGCATTTGCAACACCTCGGACGGGTCACGTGGGCTGCTCTACGTTTCTTATTTATTGTATTATATTAGTTGTTTCGCTAGTCAGTCTCCACCATCACGATTGCATCGTGTCCTAATCGATTTACGGTTTTTTTTTTCGTCGGGATTCGGGAAGATGGACACAACCCGTGGAGTGCGCGGTTTTTTTTTTTTCGACAGAATGGAATTGCAGCCTCGCTTGACTCGAGGATCGATCGATTCAGAGAAGTCTGGGTTTTCAAAAACGTCTGACACTTCGTTGACCGGCACTTTTCCCCTGCGGAACGTTCTGCCGATCTGGTATTTCATGCGACGCTTCGAGATGCACCCAGGGGTCAACCGCTCGAGGGCATTTGTAGGATTCTCTCTATCTTGTAAATTCTGGAAGGGATACCAGATCGGCGTCAGTAAATCAAAAATCCCTGTCGACCATGCGTCCCACGAAACGCTTCGTGTACCAATCCAACACAGGCCTCCCTGATCTTGTCACTCACCGACATGCGACGAAGTGACCTACGATCACGATGGGCACCGCAGGTGCCACACCCTTGGGCAAGCTCAACACAGACACAGACCGTCCCGGGGCACCTGTTCTTTCGATAGTCCTGCGAAGAGGAACGACTACAGGCTCCAGTTCGTCTCGGTGGCAGTCAATAGGTAAGGCACGAAGTCTTTTGAATCTGTCGGCGATACCAAATTGCCCACAATCTGTGCACCCTTCTTCCCCTCTGCCCACGTTCTCTCAACCTCCGCTCGATGACATACGAGAGTGAGGGACGCACGGTCGATATAGTGCGTAAACGATGTCCTGATCAACGCTCACAACGCATTAGTCATCTTACACGGTTCCAAGAGCGCCTTGAGCAACATCAGCACCAATATTGCCTGAGTCTCCGGATTACAGATGACCTCTCCAAATGCTCCAAGCAGGCGGCTTGACCTGCGCATGCGAGTACATTAGCACGACCGTCGGTCGCGGTATGACGATCGGGAGCGGGAGGGGCAAGCCATAGCCAATCTCATATGGTCTGAGCTCGATCGAGCCTTTCTTGGACCGCCACCGTTTCTCGTCGAGTCCAGAGAACAGTGCATGACTCACCGCGCATTCTGCTCATCCTTGTCATACACGCGACCGAAAGCTGTCAGAGGCGTGCGCAAAGTTGTTGCAAAATAAGTAGCAACCTGCAACATGAAACGTCAATAGCCGGCATCTTCGATTGACGTCCACGCCTAAAGCGACCTGTCAAGTTTAGGCGAATACACCCCATCTTTGAGTGTCAGAACGAACCGGTTTTGTTTATGAAGCTTGTGGAGTTTGATGTGGATCGGAATCACTGCAGTCTTGAAGTTGTTGGCCTACGCGGCATGCTTGCATGGTAGTAAACCATTGCATACCCCAACCAATCGGAGCCCACGAATGAGCAAGAGCACGTGATTCTGTACTACTCGTCGATCAACAGGTTTAAACAGCGGAAAATTCAGGTGCAACTCTGCAACTCCATCTCACCTTCCCCATTCCCCTCGATGATCACGTTGCACTCAGTCCGAATCCGTTGTTGCATACGATGTGCGGGTCAGCTGCTCCAGAGATCATCTACCGCCTCCTGTCCACATTGTAGAGTTAAGTTACCGGCATGGGCTGCGGCGGCTGCAGCCGAACCGGCACCAGGGGCGAAATCACGCGTATAAGCAAAATTCCTTATTTCTTGTGCTGGAGCGTGGCAGAGGAACGTCATGATGGAGCTCACTCCGGGTATGCGCTACGTCGTCAGGTGGACAGTCTCGGCCGTTTTACCTCTCGTCGGTTTATTTCTTCTTCTGCGAAGACTCCTCGCTTTTGCGGGTATATCGTTATCTCTCGGGGGATCGATTGCCCTCCTGCTTGTGACTTTTTTGGCCATCCTAGCCGCGTACATCGTCTCCATCGAAATTTCGCAATCTCGTAGGGCTGCGGCATGTGGGGCGAGACGGATACCTCAGATTCAAGGACACTTGCCCGGAAATGTGGACAAGTTGCTTGATATGGTCGGTAGGACGGAGACGGACTACATCGGTATGTAGTTGCAAATCGATTTTCATGATCATAATTGGCGCTGACGAAGCATGGCTATCAGGTACCGCCGTACTGGAAGAAATGCAACTTCATGGGCCTGTCATCAACATGAGATTTTTTTGGGAGGACCTTATTGTCACAATTGAACCCCAGAATATCAAAGTAAGTCGTAGAGTTTGCAGAGTATCGTCTCATTGCATTAACGAATCACCACAAGGCTATTTTGGCCACTGATTTCAACAACTACGTCAAAGGTACGGTCAGCTTCAGCGCCGCTTGCTGGGTCCCCGTTTAATTTTTCCACAGGCGAGAAGTTCAAGGAAACAGCCGATAGTGTTCTGGGAACAGGTGTATTTAATTCTGATGGTGAGCCTTCGATCCTCACATTGTGTACCTGCTCTCTGATGAGGAGGATAGGAGACATATGGAAGTGAGTAAAGTATGTCAATCAGGGTGACACTTTCCAACGGTTTCTCAGGCTGCATCGCACTATGGCTCGCCCATTCTTCAACATTGATAAAATCAGTCATTTTGACATCTTTGATCGTCACGCAGAGACTGTAGTTGCACTGATGAAAGAGCGGCTCCGTGTTGGTCTCGCAGTAGACTTTCAAGTATGTGCATTGGCGTGCATTCTCTAATGGCTTATTCACTTGCACGCTAGGATGCCGTTTCCCGTTTCACACTTGATTCCGCATCTGAATTCTTGTTTGGGCATTGCGTAGACACGTTGGCTGCCGGATTACCATTCCCTTACAACTACACCGGGCCCGGAGTGGCGCTCAAGGACTCCAACATAGCCTTGGACTTTGCGGCCGCATTCACTGCAGCTCAGCATGCCCTAGCAAGACGGAACATGGTCGGAGGGACATGGCCACTTTTCGAGGTCTTTCGGGATCCTACGCGGGAGCCGATGAAGGTTGTAAATGCATTCTTAGACCCGATCTTGAAGGACGCGATAGCAAAACAGAAGGCATTTCAAGGGTTCCCAGATGTAGACAGGGATACCGAAGATGAAACTCTGCTGGACCACTTGGTACGGCAAACGACAGGTGCATATTATCATAACTTGTCATATTAGTTTCGCAACTGAACAATGTAATATCTCAGACATTCAAGTTCTGAAAGATGAAACATTGAACATCTTGTTGGCTGGCCGAGACACAGTGTGTATACTTTGTCTTTCTGTTGGATGGCGGAATCTTATACATATCAGACCGCCTCGACTTTGACGTCTGCTATTTATTTGATGGCCATGCACCCAGACGTCTTGTGTCGACTCAGAGAAGAAATTTTGGAAAAAGTTGGCCCAACGCGCCGACCGTCCTACGAAGATATTCGGGAGATGAAGTTCCTCCGGGCTGTTTTGAATGGTATGTATAATGAGTGACGATTCGAAGGTGTTGATTGACTTGTCCCAGAAACATTGAGGCTCTTTCCTGCCGTGTATGTTTGCAGAAAATTAACTTTGATTGCCTGATAGCTGAACTTTTTTGTGGCAACAGGCCGTTCAATATTCGGTGGGTTTATCCTTATCGAAGCTCTCTTCAGCTAATGCTTTACAGTGAGAGTACCAACGACACCATCTGGCAATCATCAGACCCTGAGAGAAAGCCGTTCTTTGTTCCCGCTAGAACGATGTATGCTTCTAATTCCTCTCAACCTTCTGTAATTAATGGCTTTGTAGAGTGACCTATTCGGTCCTGTTAATGCATCGGAGGACGGACCTGTGGGGCCCTGACGCGTTAAAGTTCGATCCTGATCGATTCCTTGACGATCGTTTGCACAAATACCTAACACCTAACCCCTTTATATTTCTTCCATTTAACGCCGGTCCGCGTATCTGTCTGGGGCAACAGGTATGTGTCCCTGTGGTGGTCATATTTGATGGGATTTCTTGATAACGTGTGTTCACGTCGCAGTTTGCATACAACGAGATGTCGTTCATGTTGATTCGTCTGCTGCAAAACTTTTCTTCAATCGCACTCTCCCCCGAGTCTCAAGACCCTACCTATCGCCCTCCGGCTGCGTGGGCACGTGGGGAGGGACGACAGACGATCGAGCAGTTCCATCCCAGAAACCACTTGACCTTGTATGCCAAAGTATGGGTTCAGACTGTCACTTGAATGCCTTCATGAATGCTGACATGGGTCGACTATTTTGTAGGGCGGTATGTGGGTGAAAATGGAACCTGCAGAAATTTAGCAAGGTCAAAGGTACTTATCGGAGAACATGTGAAAGGACAGTTAGGACATTGAGAATCTGATATGCTCTGATAATCATTGTATACTTGAGCAGGCTCGAGACAGCTTTGCAGCTCCGTGACAGAGTACCGCCAGTGTTTGTGGGAAGTTAATTATGTTGTACGCGAGGGTCACTTGGACCGATGGACCTATAGCGATATCTTTAATCATCGCCAGCGGTCGTCAGCACTTCGGTGCTAGCACGGATGATAGCATCCGTGAGTACTTGAGTGTCGGTATGGTGTCGCGATGTTCCAATGGCGTGTGTGATATGTTCTAACCCCGAGATCCCTAGCAAGACATGTTACCTTGTTGTTTACAAGGTCAGGGAGAATTGTGGCTGTGGGGGGATGGCAAAACGTCCCCGTGGAAATTACTTCCATTAAATTATAATTATGTACCCATCCTGCAAGGTTCCTGCCGAACAATAAGTTCGGCCATAAGTACATCTATCTCGGCTCCACACTCACCAAAAGAAATGTCGGTTGTACAATATTTACAAGCCGACGTGTACTTCGCAGCAGAGCCCACCAGTCCGCTGTATTTCCCGTGTTAGAGGCTGACCTAGGTCATGATGGAGCTCACGCCTGGCATGCGCTACGCCACCAGGTGGACGGTCTCAGCCATTTTGCCACTCTTCGGTTTATTTCTTCTTCTGCTAACACTCCTCAGTGTTGCAGATATATCCTTGTCTCTTGGGGGGTCGATTGCCCTCTTGCTTGTGACTTTTCTGGCCACCCTAACCGCGCACATCGTCTCCATCGAAATATCGCAATCTCGCAGGGCTGCGGCATGTGGGGCGAGACGGATACCTCAAATTCAAGGACGCTTACCCGGATATGTGGACAAGTTGCTTGCTATGATCGCTAAGGCGGAGACGGAGTACATAGGTAGTTGCAAATCCATTTTTCATGATCATGATGGGCGTTGACGAAGCACTGTAATCAGGTGGCGCCTTAGAAGAACAAATGCAACTTCATGGCCCTGTCATCAACGTGAGATTTTTATGGGAGGACTTCATTGTCACAGCCGAACCCCAGCACATGAAGGTGAGTTGTACAGTTTGCAGAGTAGTATTGTCTCCTTGCATCAACGAATCATTACAAGACTATCCTGGCCACTGATTTCAACAACTACATCAAAGGTACGGATTGTTTATGTACGATTTCTAGTTCTTGTGTAATCATTTCGCAGGCGAGTTTTTGAGGGAATCAGCCAATAGTGTGCTGGGAACAGGCGTATTTAATTCTGATGGTGAGCGTTCAATTGTTGTATTGTATACCTGTTCTCTGACGAGAAGGATAGGAGACACGTGGAAGTGAGTAAAGTATGTCAATCAGTGTGATACTTTCCGACGGTTTCTCAGGCTGCATCGCACTATGGCTCGCCCATTCTTCAACATTGATAAAATCAGTCATTTTGACATCTTTGAACGTCATGCAGAGACTGTAGTTGCACTGATGAAAGAGCGGCTCCGTGTTGGTCTCGCAGTAGACTTTCAAGTATGTGTTTTGCGATGCATTCTCCTAATGTCTTATTTGCTTGCACTCTAGGATGCAGTTTCCCGTTTCACACTTGATTCCGCATCCGAATTCTTGTTTGGACGTTGCGCAGACTCGTTAGCTGCCGGATTACCATTCCCTTACAACTACACCGGGCCCGGAGTGGCGCTCGAGAACTCCAACATGGCCTTGGACTTTGCAGCCGCATTCACTGCAGCTCAGCATGCTCTATCGAGACGGATCTCCATTGGAAGGTCATGGCCACTTTTCGAACTCTTTCAGGATCATACGCGGGAGCCGATGAAGGTTGTAAATGCATTCTTAGACCCGATCTTGGAGGACGCGATAGCAAAACAGAAAGAATCTCAAGGACTCCCGGATGCAGACAAAGATACTGAAGGTGAAACTCTGCTAGACCACTTGGTACGGCAAACGACAGGTGCAGATTACCATACCTTGTCACATCTCCTTCGAAGCTGATCGATGTGATGGCTCAGACATCAAAATTCTAAAAGATGAAACACTAAACATCATGTTGGCTGGCCGAGACGCGGTATGTATATTTCGTCTTTCTGTTGGATGGCGGGATCTTATATACCTCAGACCGCGTCGACTTTGATGTCTGCTATTTATCTGATGGCCATGCACCCAGACGTCTTGCGTCGACTCAGAGAAGAAATTTTGGAAAAAGTCGGCCCGATGCGCCGACCGTCATACGGAGATATTCGGGAGATGAAGTTCCTCCGGGCTGTTTTGAATGGTATGTATAATGAGTGACGATTCGAAGGTGTTGATTGACTTGTCGCAGAAACATTGAGGCTCTTTCCTGCCGTGTACGTTTGATTCACTTCCATTTCGTTACAGCCAAACTTATTCGTGGCATCAGGCCATTCAATCTTCGGTGAGTCTGTCGTGTCATCTCTCCTTATCGAATTTCTCTTCCGCTAACGTTTTACAGGGAGAGCGTCAACGACACCACCTGGCAATCGTCAAATCCAGCTGCAAAGCCGTTCTTCATCCCTGCTGGAACGATGTACGCTTCTGATTGCTCACAACCCTCCGAGTCTGTGGTTAATTGTTTTGTACTAGAGTGTGTTATTCGGTCCTATCGATGCATCGGAGGACGGACCTGTGGGGCCCTGATGCGTTAGAATTCGATCCTGATCGATTCCTTGACAACCGGCTGCACAAATACCTTACACCTAACCCCTTCATATTCCTGCCATTTAACGCCGGTCCGCGTATCTGTCTGGGGCAACAGGTATGTGTCCCTATGATGGCGATACTGGTGGAAATTTTCAATAACATGTGTGTTTGGGTCGCAGTTTGCATACAACGAAATGTCGTTCATGTTGATTCGTTTGATGCAAAACTTTTCCTCGATCGCACTCTCCCCCGAGTCTCAAGACCCTTGCTGCCGCCCTCCGGCTGCGTGGGCACGTGGGGAGGGACGACAGACGATCGAGCAATTCCACCCCAGAAGCCACTTGACCTTGTATGCCAAGGTATGCATTCAGACTTTGTGATTTGAATACTGAAATGGGTCGACTACTTCGTAGGGCGGTATGTGGGTGAAACTGGAACCTGTAGAAAGTTAGGGACCGCGTAGCTCTGTTACGTAGTGAAGAACGCGAGGGCAGCAACAGAGCGCAGGCCGAGTGGAGGTATGAGGTTCCCATTGATTACAGATTGTGCAAAAATGCGATGTCAAAGTAATACATATGAGAATTTGCTGACATGACTTGTCGGTCCTCACGCCTGTGGGGGTCGTGGTAGCAGTACACCCTCGGGTGTTGGCAAATGCCACGATACCGATGCCTCCTCGTGCAGTCAAACTTGAAGCTTTTCGGGTGAACGCACTTTCAACGTCGCGGACTTAAACTTGGTATCGCAGTGTCTGTTGATCTCGGCCTGAAATGTGGGGTAGCCTGTAGTAGGGCAGGGAAGAGGCGGCACAGACCGTCGACGATGGAGGCCCAGTCGTTCAAGTTCATCAGTGTCAGCTTCACTATCTAGCAGCCTGCCGCATGACCGCTCTCGAGAATCTGGAGACTCGCGACAACAGCGAGGCACGTTTTGGAGCAGCACCGATGAGAAAGTAGTCACCGTCACTGGGAGCCAGGAAACAAGCTGTCCAGCTTGCTCCACATATTTGTGTCTAAACGCCTCTATGGCAGAGGCTGCGAGTCTACCGAGTTGACTCCTCGCGTCTCTGAACATCGAAGGACGTGACGGACCAGTGCAGACTTCCAGTAAAACGTGAATGCCACTGGCAGCTGCAATTTTCTGCTCCACGTATTCGCTGGGATCATATTGTCGTCCGATCGCGAATGGCAAGCCGACGGCTAAGTTCGAATCCTTTGGCTGAACTGCATTTCCACCCGCACTGGTCCCGTCGACGTGATCCGAACACGATGAATTATGTACTCACTGAAATGTACCCGAGTGTCGAGGATGATGATGACGATACGCCGTGTCTGAAGTCTCGCGGCGAATGAGACACCCTCAACCAATTCAGTAGAGTGAAATACAGGAAACCATCTGGGTGGGATAGTAGTCTTCGCCAAGGACAGAAGTCGACCGCCATGTCTCAAGACTTGTGAAGCCCAGCCGGGTGTCGATGTACTTAGTACACACAAAGAGAATACAACACAACACAGAACGGACGCAAACACATATAAAACATGATGAGCGTACAGAGGACAGGGTCAGACTGCTGTTACTGTCTCACTGCCGTCTTGCCTCCTTAACAGTCACAATTTCAATACCCATTACAATGCGATCTTTACAGGGTACAAGAGTGGTGATACAGTAATGTATGCCTATTGTACAGAATGATGCGTAACCACGACAGCCTCGGACGTCAAGCCTCAGCCCTCAATCTCCGTAACCTCTTATGAGACCTCCGAGCCATCTGTCTTCATCACCGTCTGTCCACCTCTTGGCCCATTCACAATAAACGAACCATCCGCGGACGCTAGGCCCATTATTACGAGATACAAACTCTGTTGATCATCCTCTCCAAGCGGAACGCTCTTGTCTACCTTGAAGTCATACCACACAAACGCGAGACGCGACACGACGATGCTCGTCAGCGAGAACCCCAGGGTGCAGTTGTACCACAGAACGGCCAACAGGAGGGCAAGGAAGATCATGACATGCTGTTGGCCACATTCAGCCCAATATGCGAAGCGCCGAATGCCTTGTGGAGGTGGGAGGTATCCCGGGTGGAAGGCGACGAGCTCCACGTAGTTTGGGAATAAGAGCAGGGCACCGCCAACCGCAGCGCACCATGGCACGAAGAGCGAGACACGGAGTACGTAGGCCAAGATCCTCCCGAATGTCAAGACGTTGTGTTCGGTTCGTGGGACTGCTGTTGTCGGCGTCGAAGACGGGAGAGCACTGCCCTGTGAGTCTGAAAAGATGTGCAGGCGGAGCTCGCTTCGTTGCTTCCTAAACGTGCCCTTGACAAAACTAGACGTAGAACCCGAGATCGTTCCAAACCTGCGAGTGATCGTCCGTGAGTGATGCTGACATTTGTCATATAGCTTATGAGCGCTCAAGGACAATGAAGTAGAAATCAAGGCTCACCGATGGCGTGCTCACGTCTGAGAGCGAGAATCGTCGGTTTGGCAGACTGTAGAAACCCTGGATGTCGAGCTCGATGTCGGAAGTTCGACTTTTTCGAGAGATGCGGGTTTACATACCTCGTCTGGATGAGGCTTGACAGACATCCGTTTCCCAAACCGTTCTCTCAATGGACTCGATATCAAAATAGGTGAAATGTCATCCGGTCTCTGACAATTCCGAACCGCGTCGTCATCGCGTCCGCTCAGTTTCATGGATGACGTGTAACAAGAGGGTGCACCGACCTTTTTCTTGAACGCGGCCAGCGCATGTACGACCTTCTTGACTTTCTTCATCGCCGAAAAAAAGTTGCGGGGTTTCGTGACGATGGTGAGCTTCTCGCTGGGAGCAGACTTTGGCATGTCGGCCAGGACATTTTGAAGCGTGTAGCCCAGGTGGAACGTCTGCGCATCATCCTCGGGCGTTGTCGTTCCAGACGACGATGCATATCCTGCTGAATCAATGTCTGTGTCCGATGATGATGACACGGTACATTTCGAGTGGTTGTGCCGCTCCTGCGGCCGTGTCAGAAGGGGCAACAAACGCGAAGTCAGGGGTGCAATCTCACGAGGATGTGTAAGGACGAAGATGAATTGATGCTCATCGACATATCTGGGACCATATGAGAGAGGAAAAACAAGGCGGTTGGATAGGAAGAGCTACATCACTCATAAGTATGCGGCCGCTGGTTACGCAATGCCAGTCGGAACCAGAATCGGGTGTAAGCGTCAGTCCAGTTATAATATAGGTCATATTCGATGACTTAAAAGATGAAACTGTGTTCCCGTCGGCCCGATCAAAATGCTTCAGAGACTGAAAGGTTACTCGATACACTGACGCGAATATAGTCTAACCTACATGGTGTCATACGGATAACCAGCGCCGATAGAGTGATTCTGCTAGGGGGATCGCGCCGGTCGTAACATAAATTAGTGACAGGTTATAAGCCGCTTCCCGAGCCACAGAAACGTCCTAAAGTAATCCTGTGTTTAGACAGTTATAGAAGCGCTGCCGTGTGACTCACATCACCCTTTCGATCCTCCACAAGCTGTAACACCTTTTCGTAGTGGGTGACTGCAAGCGTGTGCAACCCTAAGAATCAATCATGCATGAGACAAGTCGTGAGAACCAGCAGCACCGCCAACGCCAACCTAACTGTTGGAACGCTCTGCCAAAATTGAATTCGATTTCGGGCAGTACGTGTTCACCAACTTGTCTCCGTGCGGCTCGATACTGTGACAGACATGCCATGCCCTTCGGCCTCTTGTATTAGCAGTCCAAGATTCGGTTATGGGTATCGTACCTGAGCGATGAGGTGATTGCGATTATCCACTTGACGTTGCATAGCCCTACCCAGGGATGAAAGGGCAAGACACAGGCATATCATCGGATCCTCCTGACAATAGTCATACCCGTGCAATAGATAGACTAGCTCGTCGATCAGCATGCGGTAAAAGTCTTCGGTCAATTCGGAGATGCCTTACATATCGCGCTCTGATAGCTCTTGGCCGCAAGGCACAATTGCCCATACAACGTGACCAGAATTGGATTGTTCTTTTTTGGCAGCCACAAGGGTTTCTTGTCACTCGTAGGCGTAGGGTCAGCCGCGTCACCAGCATCTTCGGCGTCGTCTTCAGGCACATCAGCTCCTTTGATCGCTTCATCATCGCCGGCCGACTTGACAGCCCCCAAATGGTACCGCTGGCTCGAGTTATTCCATTTCAGGAGTTCTGGCGTCTTTAAGGCGCCGTCGCTCAGCCGAACCTCTCTGAGCATGTGTTTCTGCAATGTGGAGCTGATGAACGAGTCGGCAGGTCGCAAGCCACTGGCGAGTGAGGACAAAAGTATCCGTATGGGCTCATTGTTGAATTGATGGGTATTGATCAATTTCCGACATTGCTCGACGACAACGGCGTGATTTTCAACAGCCATTGCACATGCTATCATTTGGGGATATGGATGAGTGTTCGAGGACGAAGGCTTACGTATACATACTGATTATTGCAAGCCGGATAGTCACTTGCTTTTCTTTGCTTCGGTACCCATTCGACATTAGTATGTGACGTAGAACCTCGTCAGCGAGTTCATATTCCCCCCGTGTTGCTAATATGAATGCATACTGCGTGCCAAAGCAACCTTAAATACATCTTGCAGGATGGGGCAATCGCCTCACCTGCATGATAAGTCGTAACCAGTTTTCAAAGGAGACGCCACGGAACGAGTTGACCTTTCCAGGTTGCTGACCATCATCTTTCGACTTGCGCAGATGCTTGTCCCGTTCTACATAGATCAACCACAAGAAGACACCAGCAAGCAGGGTGACACAAACCGATGAGTTCTAACCTCGACGCCATTCTTTCTTCCTCTGTTTCATTCTGGCGCAGCTGTCGTCGTCTGGGAAACATGCCCCGAAAATCATTGTGCTATCCCGAAATCAGTTAATACGGGATACAGAACATGTATCACGTACCCTGCTTGTCAAGAACAGATTCCGTGTTTCCCTAAACATCTCTACAAGTTTCTCAGCTTCCAACATCCACTCCCTGACAACTCCATCGCTACATTCCGTGCTCAGGATACTCGGCCACAGCTCTTCGACCCGTTTGTATCCGAGTAAGACTTCCTTCTCACGTTGTTCCTCGAGAGCCTTCAGGTCAGCCAAAGTGAGTCGGCCGTTCTTAGTGGCAGCCTTTCCTTTTGGTCGGGTATGAGACTTCTCATCGAATAGGGAAGCACCAGGCTGGGAACTCGAAGGTGCACCAGGGAGTGCCGTGCCTTCTGCTTGTCCTGGGCGACGCTTCCTAGCATCAATAACTAGGTAGCGAATCAGTCACATTGTAAATTGCGATTGTATGAAAACAGGTACCTTGATAAACCAGTTCAAGAGCTTTTCGGGGCTCGTCCATAATTTCATAAAGTTCTGCAAGCTTCATCTTGGCATCAGTATTAGAAGGGTCTGCGTCGATGACTTTACATCGGGTCAGCTTCGCGGTGACTCGCAATCAACAATCAACGACAGACCCACCTTGCTTGTAAACTTCAGATGCTTCGCGTACGTCACCCTGCATTCTGCGGCATGTGGCAACTTGCAAAAGAATATACAAACTACTTGTCTATACAAGCATCTTGTGGGAAATTGTTCTTGAGTAGCGTGAATATGGCGCACCGCAGGGTCAGCACCAAGGATCTCATAGATCGGACCTGCATCGGAATACATCTCCAGTTCGAAATAAGCGTCTGCAATTTCTCCAAGCAAGGCAGCGTAATCTAACGCATCCTGTGACAAAACGATATCGGCATGCATCTAGGGGTACCACAAATTTTTGAGTTCAACGCAACATTCAGGGAACGTTCACCAACCTTGCCCTCTTCGGTGTCACCCATTTTGATCCGAGCGACTGCGAGTCGATGGCGGGCATTTATATCCAGTGGATAGTACCCGGGCTTAACGTCACCTGCCCGATGCACGACTTCGGTTCCTTCCTGGCCAGGTATATCATACTCTCTGTCGTCTTCACAGACATCCCAAAATTTCTGAGTCGCTCTGCCCTGAAGCCATCGACAACCTTTTCGGATCGTATCTATTGCCCGTTCATATTCGTTCATTGTATTGTAGAGATCTGCGAGGACAAGTAATTCAATGAAACCAAACCTCGACTGTTCATTCTGTCCAGAGATGGATGGGTCCAGAGCATGGCCAAGGGTGTTCAAGGCTTGGTTGTATTCTAGTGCATCCTGATAGAGGGAGGCGCAGAGAGCAAAATCGGCGAGCTCAATGAGAATCGGTCGGAGCTCAGTGAGGACGGTAACGTCGTGTGGGAAGCGCTTGAGGATTGCCAAGAGAGAATGACGAGCCTAGCGAACAAAGCAGTGGTTGATGAGTCCTAGCAAGTAGACTTGATGACGTCCTTACTGTTCGGAGGTCGCGCATTTCCCCAGCAAGATTAGCACGATCCCAGAGGGCATCCACATTTTCAGGTTCGAGGCTGTACAGTTTCGTGTAACAATACAATGCCTGCTGGTTGAATCCGAGGTGCCTGACGAGATTCTCAACAACGAAAATTCGTTTCTTGGATCTGAATATTACCTGGATTGTCGGGCCAAGCGTTCCCACTCCTCTGAGTCACATCTAAGATGAGCAGCCATGATGCGTAGCTGAAGAGCCTTTTGTGGTTCGTTCTTATCTTCGTAGCACTGTGCAAGAACAGTCCAAGCAGGGATGGCACGTGGCTCAATTCGAATGACCTCTTGCATCACTCGAATGGCTTCAGTGAGGTTGTTGTCGATGTAAGCCTGATTGCCCTCTCCTATGAACGCTCGAACCTGATGCGAGAGCACAGGGCCAACTCTACGTTCGCGCTGCACGATCATCCGTAATTCGGCACATGAAAGAATGCGCTCAAATAGAGATATGTACCTTCTTTCTTTTCTTCTTCCCGACACCAGAAGCCTCCCGCAAATCGTCCCGAAACAGTGCGTCCTGGTCTTCAAGGCGAATATCCCACTCTCGTTGTAACACTCCCGTATTCGAGATGTCATCTGCTGTCCGAATGTTGCGAACGAGGCGTCTGCATCACTGGATGTTAAATGCCACGCGCGCCCATCAACTGAATACACTTACTCAAAGTCTGCGTCGATGTCTGCATCCATAGATGCATGGGTTTGATCATCCAACTCTGATTCCTCGCTTTCAGACGGTTCGGAATCAGATTCTTCACCCTCGTCTGTATTCATGAACTCTGAACCCGAGCTAAGGGAGTCTGGATCGTCTTCGTCTGGAAACTGTTCGTCCCTGCCTAGCGAAACTTAACACAAAGTTTGCTCACAGATATCGTGGTCGTCTAGCATTGTTACTTGAAAGTGAGAGTAAAGTGGGAGTATTTGTGTTCGCTTGTTTGACACCTTTCCACGTGGTTATCTTATCACGGGATTTTTTTTTTCTGGCTGTGAACTTTTCCCCTGCCCGCCGTAACGTGGAAGGGTCCAAATGAATTGAAGAGTGAATCCACTCCCATGGGTTTTACCGCCAACTTTGACATTGGGTTAAATTTCGCGGCAGACTCGCCCACCAGACAATGGGTGATCAACCCTACTAGCTACCATGGAACCATCCCACCCCCATGAACCCCGAACAGTGACCACCGAGGCAACTTGACGCCACAAACGTTCAACTTTCAGGAAGACGAAATTTTGAAACTTAGAAATTAGCGGGCGGCAAGCGAGAGTCTTGTGATGCCTACTTCCGCATCATGAGAGTTTCTCCCACGTACCCACCACTCTTGACAACCTGTGGACTTCGCAGTGTGAGTAAGATGTAATAAATAGCCGCATTGTGCATGCCGTTGACATCTCCCTCAAGATAACATAGAAAATATGCCCAGGGATCCTGCGATCCCCAAAAATCCCTCACATCAAACGCCTCGAACCACGTTCTCTTCATGGCTAACTACTTCAATACGGTACGGCCATGGTCTCGTACTGTGCAAAGTGGGTAGCTGGCTTCCATTTTTCTTCCCACACATGTTGATGTGAAATAAAAAGTCCCCTCGACACTCGCGCATGTTGTATCCATTCTCACCACGACATTCCGACTATTATATCGCTGGCATTTATCCAAGTTTTGGTGGGAGGACACATGGGCCGCCTTAGCCCTCATATGTGACATTGCATGCCTCGCCAGCATTTGGATGGAAACGCCCCCGCACAATCGTGAGTTCACTAGCAAGCGACATGTCTGTGACTGAAAAAAATGCATCGCATCAGCAGATATAACCCCCCAGATAGATCTTGCATCGGAATGGCTCCTTTCGATGACCCTCACTTCCATCCTTTGGTAAGAGCTGCAAGAAGTGAATTCACGAGCCAACTCTTTACATCTTTGACCCTAGGTTCGCCAGAATGAGCATTCTGTGCTCGATAGTTCGGATAGCGAATCCGATGCCAAAATTACGATGCATCGCGTATTGCATCGGTGGCATGTTCTTGGCGATAGAGGCAGGAATGATAGCTCAGAAAATTTTCATCTGTATGGAGAACCTCTGCAGGTTCACAAATTCTGTGGCCATCGCGCAACTCGTCAGTGAGTAAATCACCCCGCTCGTCTTCTCTCTACGGACTTGCATCAACGTTGAACTGATGCGGTCGTTGAAAACTCTAAAGCGGATGTCATCTCAGATATCATTCTCGTCGTCGCCCCGGTACGGTTCCTTCGAGATGTGAAGCTTTCTTGGGGCCGTCGTGTCCTTATTCTTTCCGCGTTTTCCGCCTGTATACTCATCAGCGGAGTCACCATCCTTCATTCGGTCCTCCTTTTCGAATCGTCCACAAACGCAACGCTTATCATTGGCCATATAAAGGTGCTTCACCTCGAGGAGGACACTTGTTGTAAACCCCTCTCATAACCTACACACTAGGCTGCGCTCGCTCTATTCTTGTGCAACTCCCTCGTCCTCGTCACGTTCGTCTTTCGCTTGTGTCGAAAGTCGAAAGTCGATTTGGAAAACTCTATGGCCGAAGGCTGCGACAGTGTGGTCGACAGTAATGCCGTGGAATTCACCAGCATTATCGACCTTCCAAGCAAGTTTAGCTCAGGCGCATACCCCGTAACGTCTGTGGTACAGAGTAAAGGGGATGTCACCCACACCAAAGGGTTTACGGTGGGCACGTCAGCCGCATCGGCATGAGACCCGTCCCACCCTGAAAAGCGACTGCATTTACAAGTGGCGAGGATCCGGAGGCACTATTACCATGCATGTGTAATGCGGGAGTAAGTAGCCAGTTACGTGCAGCTGTAGGCACGCTAGCAAGCACTCGGATGTCGCTCGGTATGCGCGGATTGCAGTGTATACTTGCATCATGCAAGACATGACAGGAACCCACATAATACAACATACAAACTAGTCCTCTGAAGCGTCATGTTCTTTGATGACTACCTTTGGACTCCCTAAATTTCTGCAGGTTCCATTTTCACCCACATACCGCCCTTCAAAGTCGTCGACCAATTGAAAGCATTCGAATGACAAAGTCTGATTCCATACCTTGGCGTATAAGATTATGTAGTTTCTGGGTTGGAACTGTTCAATCGTTTGTCGTCCCTCCTCGTGTTCACGCAGCCGGAGGGCGGCAGCCAGGGTCTTGAGACTCGGGGGAGAGTGCGATCGAAGAAACGTTTTGCAACAAACGAATCAACAAGAATGACATCTCGTTGTATGCAAACTGCGACCCAAACACGTTATAGAAATTTCCATCAGTATCGCCACCACAGGGACACATACCTGTTGCCCCAGACAAATGCGCGGACCTGCGTTAAATAGAAGGGATATGAAGGGATTAGGTGTAAGGTATTTGTACAGCCGAGTGTCAACTTGGAATCGAACTACGCTCTCCCGATTTGGAAGGTGTTATAATATGGTGCTCCTCAGATGTGATTGAGTTCTTGCTTTTGGGTCGTTTGAATATCAACGTTCCTGCAGGACATCCTCACTGACACTGACTTGGATACCACAACATCGGGGAGATCGAATCAGGCTTGGAACAGCATTACAGTAGCCAACAATGATACTTTTTTTCCGGCACAGCATGGATCAGGTCCCGAGTTATACTCAAATTCACTAAAAATCAGATCCGATATCCCCAAATTCCCTAGGCAAGCTGCTCTACATTTCTGAGCATGCACAGTGCCTCGGCGAGGCGTATTGTGGGAGTTCAGGTTTTCGGGGGCCGGACCGTGAGATCTTGAGGTAGGAAGGTGATGGATCCCCATGCCACATTGCACCGACCCATGATGACATTATGAAGCATCACACTCCCATGGAGAAAGCAGTGTGAATATATGATACATCAAAACTCCAAGGATGGCTGTTCCATCGGGCTCATCGTTTCCCCGACTGCCTCTTTTTATGTCTTCCTCAGATTCTTCTGGCCAACATCCATCCAAAAACCGTCCGCACTCCGGGTGACGGGTTCGTACTGCGTGTCAAACAATTTATCATGACGTCGTATTCCTCTTATGCCCCAGACGAATCACAGAGTACAATTATTCTAGAGGAAACATGGCTCCAAGGTACCTTCCTCAGCAACCTCTTCTTTGGCATCGAAACCATAATCTGCATCTTGACGTTCCTTGCCGTCCTTCAAAGACGGACCCCCGAGCGTAGTCGCATGGATATCATCCTCTTGGTATACGTCACCGTCTTGTTCGTGATCATGACGGCATCACAGGGGCTCCTGCTCGAGTGGATCCAAATGGGATTTATTACGCAGCGGAATTATCCTGGTGGGCCGAGTGCGTTTTTGTATAACGAGTGGTCGATCCCCCCCGTTGTTGCCCAAACTGTCTTGTTCGTTCTCGCCAATTGGATGATGGAGTCCCTGTTGGTGAGACTGTCTAGTTTGCATATATCATTCGAGATTACTCACACGTGGTCCAAGGTATGGCGGTGTCGGATGGTGTGCGGAACGCAGGAGCGACTGTGGTGGCTCGGCGTCGCCGTACCGTCGCTCTTCTTAATCGCTATGTTCGGTGCGTCCAACACTGCACCGATGGTACTGTCATCCACGCTGACTTTCCCCCAACCCTATGCTTTCCCCGCCGTCAGTCACCGGCAGTCTTGTCGTCTATCATAGCCTTGTGACCTTGCCACCCACCATCTACATCCTCGCTTATAGCATCTCCTCGCTCGCGCTGAACCTCACTGCGACCGGATTCATCGCCGGACGGTTGCTCGTCCATCGACACCGTATCGTGAGCCAACTCGGACGAGGACACGGCCATCTCTACGTGAACATCGCCGCGGTGGTGGTCGAGTCCGCAGCGATATACACGAGCTTTCTCGTCATCGTCATCATAGTGTACGCGCTCGGGAGTCCGGGAGCGAATATCCTTGTGCTAATCATTTTGCATGTTCAGGTGAGCGACGCGCGTGCCAGTCATCGTTGTCATGTCGGTTCGTGAGACTGATGTATCTTATCGTGTGCATTTGGGTGGCGCCACAGATGATCACGTCGCTTCTTATCATTTGGCGGATCGCACGGGGGGTGGGATGGACGAATTCGACGGGCACACAGGTGGCGTCGAACACACTCGCCGGGCCACGATCAGAACCGAACTTGATTCAGTTGGAGGTGCTTTCCATCCGACGGGACGAGGAGGGGAGTATTCAACGAAAGCAAGACGGGAGCAAAGTTTCGTTTCCCAGTGGTGGGGAGGTGTAAGGTTAGTGAGATATGTGTGTGTATGTGAGATCAACGATGGGCCCTGGGGTGGAGGCTGTTGGAATGAGGGAAGATTTGGATAAGTTACCACATCGTGATACGTTTTCGGGGGTTTGTAGCACCGGACATGTGTAGTACGGGTAGGCCTGCCAATCTCGCACCGCACCCAATGCTCTCCGGCGCAACTGGAGCCATCGGCGCTGAGCATATCGAGACCGTTGGACTAGCCAGAGTGAGGAAGACGCCCTCTGCGTCTGTCGACAATCGCGTATAACATTTCTCTCTGCTGACTCAGCTCGGCCTCCTCCGTGACCTCGACCCCTGTCTGCACAGCCACACCATGGAACCAATCGACATCCTAGAGCTGCACTCGTACTGCCAGTGGAACCGGGTCGAGCACCACACACCGCGGTCAGAGGCCCTCGAAAACGGGTCCTTTCCGGCAAGCATAGATCACAAGGCGTCAGGTATGCCTGGTGCGCCCGGGTCTATGCGAACGTCGCGATGAACGTACGAACCCATAGTGTAGGTCACCTCGCCGGAAATGATACACGAGACCAAGAGACGCGCCATCGCATCGAGTCGTATCCCAGCACACCGTACAGTATTTATACACCATAAACGTCCCGTCCCGTACACAGACATTCGTAACATCACAGCGTAAACTGCTCGACATGAATAACCACCCCACCCACGTCAATCCCGCGCACGACTCCCAACCGAGCAACCGCATTCTGCGCCTCCGTCGTCAAACTCGCCGGTCCACTTGCACACACTGCCACTCCCCCTGCGTGACCGCTCGTTTCAATCTGGATCTGTTCCACACCGTAAATCTGTTTGCCATCTTCTTCGACCGAACTCGTCGAAGAGGACGAAGCGCTCCGAGGGCCAGTCAGGCCTTGAAGCAGACCGTAGACCGACGGTCTTGTCAACGTCACATCACAGTTTGGAATCAAAGGCACCGCTTCCGGCTGACACAGACACGTGACGAAGATGGAGATGTGAAGATCAATCGAAGAGTTGACAGCCGTGTTGGCAATGTCTGTCAACATGGGTGCGAACCATGAAATGTGGCCTAAAAACACACGGCGAGAGATGTTAGCGAAGATCATTGTGGATACGACGTATCGATGAGCTGGGACGAGGAAAGGTGCTCACCAAACGACCGAATGCACCACGCAAACTCGATGCGTCGAGTGTGTTCACCGCCGCGCCGACGCAGCTTGACACATCGACCTACGATATCGTCTAACAGACCAAGCGTAAAGGTAATGCCAGATCCCCCGGAGACGAGTAACACCGTCTCATACTGCCCAAGGTCGACGCTCGACCCCCCATAGGGCCCATCGATCATGACTTGAACAGGGACCGACACGTCCCGATCCTTGTCCTTGTCCTTGTCCTTGCATGTGTCAGCCATCAAGACCAACCTTTCTTGCTCCTTACGGACAAACGTATTGAGTGCACCCGTCCAGTCACCATTAACGCGTATGCCGAGGAGTAGGCCTGGATTTGACAGACACGAATACGCAGGCGGAGCGGAGAGGATGCTCAGGGGATGACTCTCCAGGAGACGCCCGGAGAAAAAGACACGGAGGCAGACATGCTGACCCGCGATCCACCCCTCGTCGCAATCATGTACGCGCACCTGAGAACTAATCGTCAGTACATCGACACAGATAGCACGCCAACACACTCACGAGTGTCATAAACTCATCTGGGGCAGTCATCGTGGCGTCCTTGAATCGGTATCTAAGCAGGCGCAGGAACATGTCCGCCCCGTAAAACGCAAGCGGCGGAAATATCCACGGCGGTGCATAGATCGAATGATAACATACACACACGAAGAACGCAACAAACGTGAGCACACTACATGCACGCATATCCATGTCATCACCACTTTTCAAACCAGCCAACGTGTACTCACTGTATCACAAAGAATGCTTGATAAAATAATCTTCGGATTGGCCGGAGCGAAAAAAGGACGATGCAGCCGAGTATGGCCAAGGACGCAACGCCAGATGTTTCTTTCTGGGGACCGAGAATGGGGATGCCGTACTGGATGTGATTGCGGATCCAGAGACTGCCATGGATAGCAGCGGCGAGGAACATGACCCGGCCTGCCATGCGATGAAGAAAATTGAGCTTTTCATAACCGTGACCAGGTCCGAGGAGGAGCGACAAAAAAGAGTTTTTGGTGGCGAAGAGGAATACGATCGGGAATTGGGCGAGTGCAAGGAAGCCTGGTTGAAGAGGGGACGGAGTGAGAGTATGAGAGCGGGAAGGAGTACGGAATGAAATCTCGACATACCCGCTCGGTTTGGATTGGAAATGAGAGGTGCGTCTTTGATGATGCACACCAACGTGATCGCAAGATACGCCGCGAGCACGAAAACTAGATTACACGCATCGGTCAACCGAAAGAAATGGACGAATGTGTGTTGAATATGTACTCTGTCCAGCGTTCAACTCGAGATAGAGCACCGACCATTGCCGGATAGACGCCCATGCATTCCAGTACGCCGCTGCCTTGCGACCTAACGACGGGTGTTGGGACGATTTTGAAGGCGAGGGAGACGTCTTTTCCTCGCTGATAACAGCGGAATATCCCCTCCTTCCATAAGCTCCAGAAATGCCAAAGAAACCAGCAAGTGCACGCCCATGTTTCAGCGCATGCACAAGCGACGGGAACGAGACAACGAGGACGGCGCCCAAGCACGAACACCAAATTGCGGTGAATTTACCTTGCCATATCGGATCTTCGACGTAGGAGCTATGTGAGCAAAGATGTGAATTTAATAAGAATGAAGACGCATAGGTCATGAACGGCCGGAAAAGTTTTGGACGTACTTGTAGATTTGTAAACTGGTTGGAATCGTCGGAGGTGCAATAGACATTATGGCGACGAGCGCTCGACTGCGTACGATGGGGTCACCGTACGTGGGACGGCGGTAGGTCAGACCACTGGTCGGACCGGTCACTGGTGGAAAAAGCTTTTTCACGTCTGTTTGTCCAAAGTAAACATTCTCCTGCTCGCCTCTTCAGCCAGAGTTTTCCTCTCCCCCGATGACGGTACTCTCACTTATTGGTTGACAGATACAAGCAACCAATTAAGAGGAGATATTGAGTAACGTAAACGTATGTCTGAATACGTGATCGTCCTCAACCGCTCAATTGACCTAGTTGCGTGTTAACAAAGTTGACTCTGAATATATGTACAAGCCATTCATTCATGTATATATACAATCCATAATCAATGCTCGTGAGCCGACAATGCGAGCCGTCCAAACAACGTTTCACCTACACCTGACCCTACCGCAATCGACGCTATGAACGCAAGCTGAAACGTCCTACAGACACGCTCAGTTTAGTGAGGCGAGGCGACAAGACCGTCCAGCGACGTACATGACGACCATCATGAGGAGAACCCTGATAAACGCATGCGCTGTAAACAGGACGCCCCTCGTGATATCAAACTCGGGCACGAATGGCGGTAACTGGAACCACTTGGATTTCTTGGCGCTTGGCGACGCAGACGACGAAAGAGAAGAGACATCCGACTTTTCGAGTGCCATGATGTTTACTCTTTAGACCAGACATGAGACGTAGACGTATTCACACAGCATCAAATGAACCATCAGCGCAGGTCAGAAGACGGTGGATCGGTTTACCTCTCGGCCCAGTGCTGTTCCGCGAGTTCCAGACACACCGCCAGCCATCGCTCCAACATGGCAAGCAAGAACACGCCGATGCATGTACCTACCATCGAACCCGCGCTACTCGGCACCCAACCGAGAATCCACACTAGCTTCGTCTCAGTTGCGGGCATGAGCTAGGTGATCAAGTTCACACACCGGTGTCACCTGGGGTGAAGTGGACATAGGGAAGCATTTGGCCGACAGCGAGGTTCATGGGCACGTCCATCGACGAGATCATGCCATTGGACTGAGCAAAGGTGGGAGCGACGAGAGAACATAGCGTAAGGATGGACCAAGGCGTCATAATCGTGGTCGTTGGGGCGAGTGAGATCCAGTGTTCTGGGAAAAGGCACCAGCGAGTGCTTGAGAAAATATTACCAAATGTGGCGACTGTCATGCAGGTGACAGCAAAACATCCAAATGTAATGAAAGATTCTAGCGCGCTGAAGTATTAATATTTATGCTTGGGATGGCCAACGAGAAAGAGACACGGGTGAAACGCGCCTCCATGACAAGCTGCGGGGGTGGTGGGATCACCGGGATTCAAAGCCGCCAAAAAACACAGAGGGCCGAATACAACGACACCTACCAACATATTCGGGAGAGTTATGTTGCAAGCCAAGGTATCTATCGTTTGCACCACACAGAAATGGGCCGATCAGTAAGCCTTCCTTGCGCATATAGTCCACGTGCAGACACAAAGACCTCGAGCAACGGCAAAGAACGACAACCCCAAGGCACGCCGCACACGCCACCGAGTCAATGGTAGACCATTCGCTGGAAAAGGAGGAGCTCGTACGCACATGTTATTTTGAACGGTCAGACTGGGAGGTCACCCGGGCCAGCGTAATATCGTGCCTAGACACAGCGCCACTGCTGGAGAACAACGCTCCCACTTTGCAGCGTCTGTGCGCGATGCGGCGCTGGCCCTCTCCTCTTCCCAGTCTACCGTCCATCTCAACTGTACCAGTACCAGTACAGGAAGCGTAGCCCCGGTCGATGCCCCTGCGATCGTCTCCATCGTCTCGAAAAAGCCTCGTCGCATAATGAACCAGAGGATTTGTAGTGGAAGGAAGAGTTGTAATGAATGTGGAGAACTTTTTCATTTCTCAGAGAACCGTAACACTGAGGCGTGAAGTCAGGATTAGATGGCAACCGCGATGGAGGTACAATAGGAAGATTCGATGTTGGGGCTGATATGCCTCAGCTGAGGCTTTTTTGCGCGCGGAGAACCGGAAGGCATGTCACGTGGTGTGACAGACTGTCGGGACGCCGAGTTACTGCTGAGATTATTGCCTCCCTCTCAGCCTTCTGATTGATTATGCTTATCTGACCAACGGTCATTGGAAAGCATCGGGGAACTATTCTCACTACAGTACGTGATACGGCACGTCGCAGAGCAGCCTATCGAGTTATAAAGGACTATGGACGTTGGCAATATCATACTCGTGTTGCCAGATTCGATGCCAACGGCCTCGGAGCTTGAGCCAAGTCATTCAAGATACAAGTACACGGTCACAATGTAGTGGAGCGTCGCTAAATAGTATCATACATACGTCCACGGAAACCAGAAGAACCTCCGTCGTCCGACAACTACTGGTGACGAACGAGTCCAACTACTACTAGGCATTCGCCGACAACGTTTCACGAGGAACCTTGTCCTGCGGAAATCTGATCCCGCACACGTGACACCTCCTCGTCAGTAATACTGTATCGTCTGATCAATACTTCGATTCTCTCCAGAACCTGGTCGCGTCCTCCGGGCAGCATAGCAAGGTTTGTGCTGAAATCTTTAATTTCCAGGTGAACACGATTTCTGTACGCTGATCTGTTGTAGACCTCCAATGCGAGAGCTACGTCTCGAGAAGTGACGGATCCTTCCGGTGCAATGATGAAGAGGATCCTCATCACGTAGATCAGGTCGGCGATGTATGCCATAAAGCGTTTTACGATGGTTTGACTAGGATCAGTGTTAGGATTTAGCAATACGAAACGACCAAACATGGTGCAAACATGGTCACTTACGACGACTGGTAAATCTCGGAACATAGCTGCACGAGCACGACTCCTGTTACAATGGGAAGCGCGACGGCAACCCCAATCAAGTCAGTAATGAGTCCGCCCAGTGCGGTGACCAACGGTGCCATAGGACCCCTGTACGCCTCTCGTCAAGCATTATTCCCGAGCATTGAAACCTCTGGCTTACAGAGCAGCCCCTCCATCCCGGATGTCACGCACCCCAAGATTTGAAGTTTCCAATAAAGCTGCTTTGAAGTTGTCACTTTGTAGGGCCTTTTGCAGCGTCAAGCACCGTAGCATGAAGAGGGATAGTATCTCACCATTTCTGGATCATTAAAGTTCCAAACCTGGATGATGTCCTGATGTATAACAAGCAAGTACTCTTTCACTTTCTCCTCGGAAAACCTAAAGCTTGCGCCAAGGTTCGTCCAGTATCCTTGAGCGACGCTTAGAACAACACCACAAAAGTACCAAGGACTCACTCTTCTTCCCTAGTCTACAAATACATGAGATTGGCTCTGGAAGTGGTAATATGGGGCGTACGCTATGGTGAGATCCACGTTTGTTTCAACACTGGCCCGCTGGGCCATTCCAGCGAGATACAATGGCGCATTGCGCTCGATGCTCGGCCGCTCGGCCGCCGCAGTATAGGCTGGATCGGCTTTGATGTACCGTTCGATCTCAGAGGTTGTGGTCCTGACGAGCTCGGAAATCGTTGATTCCAGCCTGAATCCGCTTTTCGCTGCCATGCTATTAATCCAATATAAGAAGAGATAATATCAAAGCGGTACATACTAGAAACGGCTACGCGTGGAATGTCGTGCCGCCCTGCTGCTCGCACGAGGGGTTGCGTGCAGTAGCGCTCGAGAAACTCGGACTTGCGTGGTTCTATTTTTGGTTGCGCTTCCTCTACGCTCTTGGACTCGACACCTTCGTCACGCAGAGTCTGCAACAGCTTCCTGTCCAACAGGTCGACCTTTGTCAGTACAACGACGATCGGAACTACCAGGTTGGTGATATCTTTAGATACTGATAGACCGCGACGATTTGATATACGTACTATTACCCAGAATTTTCTCTCTGTCTCGCAGGAATTCCTCCACACCAGCTTCAAGGAGCCGTCCCTTGGCGTACGGAACTGCAAGGCATACCCTGCAGTTTTTCTTGAGTTTTGTTCAGATTAACACGGGATGCCTTACCAAACGGCGTGCAGTTTATCCTTTACATGCTGCTGTTTTCGTCGACCGTCAATGAACTGTTTGACTTTTGCCAAGCTGTTACTCTCTCCAGCCTCAAGTCCGACGCTGTCGTGGAGAACGAAAAGCCCGTTGTCCGCCGCGATGAATTCGCGGTTAATGTCCGCTTCTCCTCGGGAGTCTGCAGAGACGTTCTGGCAGAAATGTTTAGCAACGCAGTTGTTATAAGCAAGAGTAGACTGACCACGTCCTTGACCCCGAACACCTTTTGAATTAGGGTAGACTTCCCAACACCACTCTGAAAGTTTTGATGGTCAGTGATCTACCGTTTTCTGGCATACGACAAGACAGGAGTACATTTCCTATGATGAGCAGTCGGAAGCTTGGAGCGATCAACTTGATGTGGGGATCAAAGAGCGTAAAAGCGCTCACCGAGGGCATATGCGAAGGATTTCACTGGTACTGGGAGGCAATGGGCCATCGTGAGGAGTTTCAATGGTGTTAGAGAGTTCCCTCGGCAACGGGGTATCATGAGAACTTGCAGTGGCGACCGAACCACAAGAGATGCGCATAGAAACCATGATATACTCGTGGACCTTCATGTACACTTTTGAAAGCCAGGGTTAAACGGTTTTGAGAGAGAGGGTAACGTAGCTCACTTTTGTTCCCGTGTGCATCGTCTCGCGCTTCCTTCAAGACTTGGCTCTGTTTGAGGGTGATGCGGAAAGGACGTTTCCATAATCGCCCTGATTGATACTGCAGCGATATGGACAGTCGGTCCTTGGGGGACAGTTGACTGAGATAAGTGGTGAAAATCGAGGTTCACCACTCGATGCAACAGTTTGGATGGGCTCACATCGCGGGATCAAACACTTTCTTGTGCTCTTGTCCAGGGGAGATTTCAACATCATCCTCCCATTTGAAGCTTTCAAGTTTAGTCTGGACCGTGATGTGGTCTACCGTATTGCCAAATTGTTGTCGGACGTTGAGAGCGATACCTGTGAGGAAGCATTGGTCTACGGCGATGGATACGCAAGAAATGGGATTTACTCGATATGTAGACGAACTGTGTAGTCGACATGGCGGCGTCGACGGGTCCAATGCAGACGTTCGCCTGACTAGGAAGGGTTGAGGGAAAGGACACAGCAAGTCACACACCAGGCTGCCACGAGCCTCAGTGTATGCCGGCAAACCTATTTCCCGTGCGTATCTTCCATGTGAGAACGGTCCGCCACATGATGGTCTCGAAACGGCGCGACTTGGCGTTGAGAGGCGCACCTTTTTCAATTTGATCCATCTTATCACCTATCGGGCAGATAGTACAGGCGACACACACAAAAAAGACATTACCTTGCTTGCAAGGTGGGTCGAAATTGACCCAGTTTGTGGTCGTTATGTAATCGCTTGCCATGATGTCTTTCCCCCCCACCGACACCGACATCATCTCCCTCTCCGGCCTCCACCTCGCCACGACCGTCGGCCCCGACCACTGGCATCGCACCCGCCCCCAACCCATCCACCTCACTCTCCACCTCCACCTCACCCCATCCTACCTCACCACACCCGGTCAATCCGACAACGTCACCGACTCGCTGCACTACGGTCATCTCACCAAAGCAGTCGAGACCCGGGTCCGCGAGAGAGCGGATGGCTACCCGAGCCCTCGAGCCCTCATAAAAGACGTGACGGACGCCGCGTTTGCGTTTGTCAGGGACGCGGCGGACGCCGTTCGCGTCGTCCTTGAACTACCGAAACAGATCCTCCTCGCGGGGGGGTTCGAAGTGGAACTCACGACCCGCGCGGGATCTGGGTCGACGGCAGGCGCGATCGTCCGAGTGACGGACCTGAACCTCCCCGTCCTCATCGGTGTTAACCCCCCCGAACGTCTCGCTAAACAACGCGTCGTCACCAATCTCACTTTCTTCGAGGCTGGTACTAATAGTGACGAGATTGACTACCCAGCCATCGTCCAACAAATCACAACGGCAAGTCACTCTTTCCCTTCCCCCCCCTCTTCGTCATTGATCCAAATAGGTCGTCGAAACCTCGACCCATCTCACGCTCGAAAAACTCGTCTACGACATCCTCCACACGGCTTATCGCGCATTCGACGCCTCAAACGCGTCTCGCATCGACGCCATTACCGTGCGTTGTCAAAAACCAAGCGCACTCTCGTTTGCAGACGCGTCCGGGGTCGAGATGACGCGTACGCGGGAGGCGTTTCAACTCGTGGGGACATGAATTCATGATGTGCGTGGGCGGGACGTTGGGAGATGTAGGTACCCGTGTGAAGAAGCAAAAGCATTTGTATCGTTAACGTTGACCGTTGGATGGGTTTCAGTAGTGCTAGGGTGGAAGGGAAATATAATCATGTAGATCCATGATTGCCCCATAAGCATTCTAAATTGATCGACATTGCTACACGTATTAGAAATGATGGATCAGAGACACAACATTCTATCAACACAGGCGTCTACAAAGGCGAGCACTACAAACAACAGAGAGACACGCTAGCTCAAGCTGGGGGGACCTTCTAACCCCTTTCCATAAATTATTCACTGCACGCCCGCAAGCTGGCTCAACACCGACACGACGCCCTTGGGATCCAACTTCCACTTGGCATCCGTCCCCCTCCGACTCGTCGACACCGTCTCCGCATTATCCAACTCGTTCAACCGCCTCAACAACTTCTCGTCCCCGCTCACCGCAAACACACCCCGCGTCTCGTCCCCACTCACCCCTTCATGCCCATCCACGTCATCTTCCACCCCACCAAAGCCCCCACCTCCACTCACCATACCGGACCACGACGCCGACAAGCCACTCCGAGGCGACTGTGCCGGTCCACCCGGGTGTAAAATCGCACCCACCGCCGTCGACCGCGAGATATTGTTCGGAAGGACGAGGAACGAGTTGGCACCGGGGATGATGCGGAGTCCGTAGCGTTCGCCAAGACTGTCAAAGATGTGGTTCTGCGCTTCGGCAGCTTGACGACGGGCCCATTGGCGATCGGGACAGTCGTCCGTCGGGCCAGTCCAGAAGCGCCAGATGATAGAGGCCTCGCGCTCTTCGACGAACGAGCCGGGGGTGCGTTCAGTAAACTGAGCAGAGGTCAGTCGATCGATCTTGTGACAGAGAGATGGATGGACGTACATAGTTGAGAATCTCGACGCAAGGCCCTTTCCACGTAAAGTTCAAATTAGCCACCATATTGATCCACATCGCAGGCGTCTTCTTCGTCTCCCTCGTCTTAATAAAACACCCATTTTCCGCAACGATACCCATGCCCGGAACAGCTCCGGCAATCTTGTCGAGGACACCATTGACAGGCAATCCACTCAACAGCCATACCTCGTTCCGCGGGTCATTAACAAACCGATTGAACAACGCGAGGGTTTTCTGTTGAGGTTCAAATGGTGCGAGGAGTCCGGCGCGGGACATGTCGCGGATCCAAATCGCGCCCTCAAAATCGAGCAGCAAGAGTCGTTGCGATGAGTGTTTGTACCGCGGGAGCAGGCGCGCCACGTCCACGACGGGGACCAAGGAGAGCTCTGTCTGAGCGGTATGCTCCGTGTGGGCGCGCAGACAACGGGTAAGGAACGACGTGACAAAGGCCTGCGCAGTCTGTGTGACGACGTGGTTGTGTAGGTCTTCCCAGCGGGACAACGCCTCATCATCGTTCATCGTCAGTGCCTAGGTCTGCGTGAGCTTCTCACTGTGCGCATGCGAGTTGAGCATCCTCACCTGGTAGATGGCATTGGCAGTACCACGCGTGTCATAAGGGTTGACGGCGATACAAGAACGGAATCCCGAGTAACTATAAGATCCAGTGAACTACAAACAAGCTTCATCAGCATCGAGGTCACCTCGTCGTACACAAGCATACCTCGCTCAGAATGAGAGGCCTATGTCTCCCTTCCTGGCACTCCACGAACTCGTGTGTCCGAAGCGCCATTCCTTCGCGCAAACTCGTGACCAAAAACGCATCTGCCACAGTCAGCAACGCAAGATATTGGCTGAACGTGACTTCTTGCGTGTGTAGGAAAACAATGGGCTGGTAGGTCAGCGTCGAAAACGCAGCGTTGACGCGAGCGACGGCATCCGAGACACCACCGGCGAGTTCGTTGGACTGGGTCGTTTGCAGCGCGACTTGGATAAGGACGACCTACGGGGCGTGAACATGTGAGCAGCGCAGTCATTTGAGCAATGTCGACACACTACCTTTCCCTGGAACTCGGGCTTCTTCTTCAAAAATCGTTCAAAAGCCTCGATTTTATGCCTGACACCCTGTGGCAACACGCATGAGAACGAGACATATATCATGATCACAGGCACGCACCTGAATCTCGTCAAGCTTATCTCGCCCGACGATCATCTTCATGCCAGCATAGCGCTGCCTCAGAAGCTGAACCCAATACTGAACATCAGGTTCACGTCTATTCTATCGTGTCAGCGTCCCCTCCATCGGCCCCATGATGGGACCGTCGCAGAAGATATCAAACCTACTTCTTCTCACGCAGCGCATTGACGTCGATACCCATAGGAAAGACCCCGACGTCGACGAACCGGCCCTTGTTGGCACCGGCACTGGTCCCAGAGGTGCCCTCGACCTGGATACCCTTGGGGAGGGCCTCGAGGGCGAGAATTCGGCTGACGGTCTGCCTAAAGTGGCGGGCGTAGCTCGCAGTTTGGAAGCCGACGAGATCAGCTGCAAGGAGGCCACGTAATAGAGACTCGCGAACAGACAGGCACCGGAAGATCTCGGAAGAGGGGAATGCGACGTGGAGGAAGAAGCCGATGGGGGCATTGGCGAGCTTGGGGTGGGCACGGAGTAGTGCCGGGAGGAGCATGAGGTGATAGTCGTTCACCCAGACTGCGAGATAGGATGAGCAGGCATGAAATGAAGAGAAAGAGGGCACGGACTGATATCGCCTTCGCGGTAGTTTGCGATGATGACCTCCGCAAAACGCTTGTTGACGGACATGTATTGCTTGAACGACGCGCTCTCGTAAAAGAGTTTGGTCTTGGGGGCATCGGGAACTGCATAGTGCAGACAGGGCCAGAGCACCTGGAGTACAGAGGGTCAGTTGTTGTGATCGGGACGAACAGGACGCGACCAACCTGGTGACAAAACTCGTCGTAGCAGCTTTCAAACTCAACATCTGGGATCCAAACGGGGACGCTCCCACACAACTCGCGCATCCTTGAATCGATACTGTCGCGTAGATCCGGGCCGAATGCATCCGTGCTGTTGCCGAGGGTGCCGACCCAAAGTTTCTGAGTGAGTCGGTCCTTGACGCTGTCGATGGCGTTCTTGAGACCACCATTGCAATGCGAATTTGGCGCAGTGTGCCAAGGGTGATAGCCTTCACTAACAGGGGAGGGATAGCCATCACCGGGACGACGGGAAGAGGAGCGAGACTGTTTACGTTGAAGGCGGGCTGTATGCTGCACGTCGGTGTGGGTCGTCTGGAACTTGCGTGGCGTAGACGACAACGTAAACGAGCGGTCGAGAGAGGGCATGGGCAGAGGGGGGGACGGCGACGGCGAGTCATGCGCATCGGGACTTGTACCGTTGATGGAGATGCCGTTTAACCTCGGACTGGCGATGCTGGCAAATTTGGAAAACGGATTGTTCGCGGCCTCGGTGGGGGGCGAGGTGAGGGGTGTTGTGGCGCGAGACTAGACGGAGGCCCGTCGGCAAAGGAAGCGAACGGACGCGTTAGGGGGCGTACCTTGAGATCCTCGACGATGCTCTTCAAGGGGGGAACCCCGCTGAGCGACCTGGAGGGTTGATGACGGAAAGGCGGGTTGGAGGAGCCGTTGGGTTTGATGGGGAGCTGTGCCGGATCTGGGTCCTGGGCATGGATAGTTGGAGTGGGGGGGTTGGACTCGCCGAGGACGGCGGTGGTGGGTAGGAAGAGGGAAGCGATGATGGCGCGGTGGTTGCGTAGGGAGCTCATCGTCGAGAACAGCGATGATGAGGAAAGGTAAGTAAAGGGTTTGTATGGATCAGTCAGGGATGACTAGACTATTATAATAAATCTGGTGGACATGGCTCAAACTGGCAAGCTGGAACTTCATTAGAAACCCCCCGCACGTTCGTCTCACACCGCCGCCGGAATCACGCGGAACGGCTCTGTCCGACTACGCGACATCCCGCTGGCCATAGCGTAGCACCGAGACTCAGACTATAGAGAAGCTGTCTATATATGGCTTTCATTCTCGACTCATCTCCAAATGAATCTTATTACACTGTGGTCGTGCACGCTAGAGGAGTATCTCGGTAGACAACTATACAAAGTATCCGTCCACCAGTATCCAATAACCGGTCAACACTCGCACACTCGACGGAGCTGCATGTGCGCTAACGAAAGACAATGAAGGCAACAAGTACTCTCGATGTTGATCCGGTCCATGTGCTCCGGCATTCAGGCCCTTCCATTGCCGAAAGTAGCATCCTCCACCAACGCAATTGCCTTCCCGGAGACTTGTCTACAAGCAGTCGACTCTGCAACATAGTTGTCATGTTCGACATTGGAGATTGCCTCACGGCCAGTTCAATCGTTTAACTAGAGGAGTGCATCGGACATGTCGACATAACTGTCATCGAACAACGTCGTGACCAAGCGTTCGAGCTCACGACAATGATCGGTGTCTTAATACAGGTATCGGTTTCAAAACTGCATGAGTCCCACCAAGCATATCGTCGCTTGTCATAACGAGAGCAAAGGTAAAGCTGTCGTTTCCGGTCAGTTTACGCGCCGATGATAAACTCGGAAAAGCAAGCGCCAGCGGAAGCCGTTTACGCACGTCCAATGCTACCGCTTTGGTGAATGCAGCCTCGAGTATGATTAATGATATCCCGTGGCCAAGGCTGCTAGTAGAGTACCCTGAGAGCTTGTAATGCGCGTTCCCTGAATTGGTGGCCCTGCTGAGCTGCGAACGTATAAACACTCGCCTTTGCTCAATTTAAGCTCCAAAAGCCCCTAAGAAACAAACTGACCGTGATCCTCAATATTATCAATATATTTTCCCGCGTTTTCGACAGTAGGCATATGGATCGTTGGTCGACAAAATCGAGGGACGAGAGCACGCTCCTACAGATGATCTCCCTCTCCCTCGAATGGGACACTACAAAGAATTGTTCCAAGGGGTCTCTGGTGGACTGCCTCTACTCGTGAGCTTTATACAGTACTGTCAACTGATAAGCAAAAGGGTATGTTCGCAAGTCCTTGTAAGACAACCGCTCACTCGGCATTTCTATGGGCAGTGGACGTGCTGATCGGGGCATAACCAGAAGTTTGTAGTTCAACGGCGCTGCCCTGAAAATTTAGGAGTGGTTGCGCAATGCGCAGTATTGAACTTGTCACATCATGACGTAGTTGCGTGGGTGGTGACTGGTTGACTCAGCATCTTTACGCGACGAAATGAGTTTTTACCAAACGCATATCATGGACACCGTTCAGACTAGATATTGCTATCGCGAGCATGCGTATTCTCTCGGCACGCACACACTGGTTTCTTATAAAAGCAGCTACTCTGTGAACTACTCTTTTCCAACCACCCGTCCCAAAAAACACCAAAACACACCTTTACTTGATCCATGAAGAAAACATATATCAGCTCTTTCGTCGACCAATGGTCCACAGTACCTCCCGTCGAGAATGTGGATCTGACCGGAAAAACGGTCATGGTCGTCGGTGCCAACACCGGCATCGGTTTCGAAGCTGCCAAACACTTCGCGCGTATGAACCCAACCAAGCTTATCGTCGCCTGCCGCAGCGATAGCAAGGGTAAAGCTGCCATCTCTGGTACATTTTATTTTGTCACATGCTTTTCCTTGATATTTATCACTTCCAGAGATTGAGTCGGCTACTGGATTCAAGTGCGAGCTGGGCAAAGTCGATCTTGCCGACTTCTCCTCTGTGATCAGCTTCTCCGAGAAATTCCAACGGGAGTGTGACCGTTTGGACATACTTGTTATGAACGCAGCAACTGCGGAGGTGGGGTACAAGGAAACTGTCGATGGATGGGAGTCAAGGTGAGATTTATTTTTATCACATATAATGGACATCTACTGAACCGAGATGCAGCCTTCAAGTGAATCATCTCGGTACAGCTCTCTTATCGTTGCTGCTACTCCCTTGCCTGGTAGACACTGGGAAGAAGTTCGGGAGCACGTCTCGCTTGGTCATCGTCGCTAGCGACATTCACCACTGGGCAGTTCTCCCCGAGGACGTCAAGGAATCATCGAACCCGGTAGCGAAGCTCAGCAGCCGAAATTACAGAGATCACTCGTAGGTCATCATCCCACTCTTAAAACTGCGACATCTACTCACGAACGGTATCAAGGGCGATACGTCATCGCTACTCTCAGACGAAACGTGAGATTCCATATCAGCCTCATTACACTCCAATAATTAATGAACTCACCTGGGCTTCCATAGTCTTCAACGTGTTTTTTGCACGTGCGTTGCAGGACCGATTGCAGTCAATCGTGCCGTTGACCGTCAACTCCGTCAATCCGGGCTATTGCTACTCCAATTTGAGGCGGAATCTCCGAGGCGTGTTCCTGACAATACTGGTGTTCATTATGGAGACGCTCTTGGCCTGGACATCTGAACAAGGCAGTCGTCAGCTCGTATACGCTGCCATCGGCGAGCGAGACAACGAAGATCACATGAAAGGCGCTTATATTAGCAAAGCCGAGGTCGTCGAGCCTTCTGATTTCGTGCTCAGCGAGGAGGGTAAAAAGATGCAGGATAACGTCTGGGTGAGTGTGTGTCCATGCTACAATTTCACTGTGAGAATAACCTGCCTTGTTGCAGAAGGAAACCATTGAGACATTAACGAAGAAAGCACCTCAGTTGAACGAGATCGTCCAAGCGTACCTTATCTAAGTCATGGAGACGATCATATTTTTATCTCGACCGTTGAAAATCGGCACGAGGCGAAGAAGATCCAGAGCGTCACTTTGATATTACATCTTGCATATTTATGGCGAATTCGGAGTGTTGTTATTTGACTTGAACGTTGGACCCCACTTTAGTAGGCAATATGTCGCGCTCAACACCCTCGGATACGAGATCTCTTTCAATGTTGAAGCGCGCCTCGGAGTTGCCCACTCCCGAATATGTAGGGGAGGAAGCTGTGATCATCTAACCCCCATACACCATGGCTCCTAGCCGGCTCGAGCTTGTACGTATCTTGCAGCCGCTAGCAGAGGCGAAGGTAGCGCACAAAGACGCGGAGCACGAGGGCGCGTTCGTCGGGTGGGTGGGGGTGGACAACGCGGGAGGAAGAGGGAAAGGCGGTCTCATGGCCGGTACCGTAATAGTCGAGACGGCGCAAGCTACCAAACGATTCGAGAAAGTAGGGCTTGAGGAAGCGGATGGCGGGGGCATGGATGGGGCCGAGGAACGTGCCTAGAAAGTGGTTGGATTCCTGCGAGGTGGGGGGTGAGCGACCTTTGCGGTGTATATCAAATGGGGTGTTACTTGCCTTCATGAGGCGGTCGCCCCAGTTGGGTTTCCGAAGCACGGATGGCTGTTCCGAGTCTGGGAGGTGGCGACCCGTCAATCCACTTGTTTAGTGTGTCGAGAACGGTGTGGAGGTTGGCGGTGGCCTAGTAGGCATGTGTATTAAGGACCAGATGAGTCACGGTTGAGGAAGTAAGTCTGTCCCTACCTGGCTGCAACCCTCGATCGCCGAATCTAAATCGGACACGCGTGGTACGGTGAATCCAACGACAGACTCGTTTAGTCGACGTAGGAACAGTTGATAATTAATCATGATACCCTATCGTGTGCTTCCAATGAGCAACGTCCTCGTCATAACGGATTTTCTGCTCGGGTGACCTGGCAGTGCCAACCAGATCGGATAATGGGATTTGGTGTAGATCCCGAAATGTGGACTGGGTAGTCATGCCGGTGATAACTCCAAGTGGTTCATGCAACAGAGCATGCGGTCTCTTTCAAAGTTCTGTAGCCAAGATGGTCTTGCGATCCAAATGACCCAAACTGTTCAAGTCGCGTGTGCCATGTAAGCAGTGGCGGTGACCAGAGCAGGGGTAAGTCATATGACTTGATGATGTAATACACGCGTTTCATTGATGGAAACGCGCCCGTGTTATGCCTTCCCTTCTGACACTCTTTGCTCGCCGCTTGACCCTGCCATTCAGCGCACACCCCACGACGGACAGGAAATCCAAAAAAAAAATGCCGCCTTTTGATGACTGGAACGTGGTTGATGACGAGGAAGAAGCAGAGCTGCAAGACACTTCAGTCAGTCTGCACGGTCTTGTGGCTCTACCGAGTAACCCCTATTTTATAGTTCTTCGAAGGGAAACGAGATGTGATTCTGTTTTGCATCGACTGTTCTGAGTCTATGCACGAGCTCCGAGATGATCCCGTGTACGAAAACGTGCAGACGTCCCACCTCCTCGCAGCCCTCGACGCCGCTATGCAAATTCAAAAGAAGAAGGTTATTGTCGGTCCAAACGACTCTATTGGAATATTACTTTTCAATACGGTGAGATTGTGTTGGCGTCATTTCTGACAAGATGCTCAACGATGTGGGGTTCAACCCAGACGCGACCCAACGAGGTCAAGGGTTATGCCTCTGAGATTAAGAAAAATTCTTTCGTCTATCAGCAAATTGCGCCTATAAGTGCACCGATGATACAAGAACTCATTCGCTTGATTGATGGTATATATGTTATCCTTCGATAATGTCAATTGTTGAAATTCGTTCTCAAGAGGCAAGAGAGGACCCGGATCTACTCCGAAACACCTTCCCCCCTATTCAAGGAAAAAAGGTGCCCATGGGCGACGTGTTCACCAGCTGTAACTGGGTGATGCGCGATGGGTTGCGTAGCTTTCGAGTTTCGCGACGGGATGCCTGACTGACTGTTTTCCAGTGCACCCAAGACGGCATCAAAGCGCGTGTTCTTGATTACGGACGATGACAATCCGCATCCGAATAGCAAGCAGCTACTCACTTCCTCCAAGACAACTCTCATCGTTTGTCGCTCGTGGGTGCGATTTGCAGGGTCATCTGACTGCGTTCACAGGACCTTACCCAAGCCGGGGTGCAAATAGAGCCGTTTTTTATCTCCACACCAGAAAAGCCGTTTGATGTGACAAAGTTCTACTCCGTCCGTTTTGAATCCTTCCACTGGATGACCCGTGTAACTGAACTTGAAACATGACAGTCTGTCTTGCCGTCCAATTCTCTTGATGTAGACGAGGACGAGGAAGATTCGGGGATGCTCCCAACATCTATTTCAATCACTAGGATTGATGATCTCCTTTCTCAAATGCGATTTCGCGAAGTCCCGAAGCGTGCCCTATTTAGCATTCCGTTTGAACTCGGAAAAGAGTTTGTCATCGGTGTAAAAGGGTAAGTTCACACCTATTCCTTGCAACGCCGACAGTGCCTCAGCGCCTACCAGCTATGGTTTGATCACTGAGCAAAAGAAAGGTTCATACAAGTACTTTATTGACCTTGGAAACCGAATGGAGGTCGCGAATAGCCGAACAGTATACCTTGACGAGGTTCCTCTCATACTTTGTGGCTATACAATGTCTCACTCTTTCATAGGATCAACAATTAGAAGTAGACCGTCCAAAGATATTATTTGGCGGGAAGTTGAGCACCGGTACGGCAGACACGGGTGACGAAATTGAGGAAATGAGCATGTCGATGACGAGGGCGGTGAAATCTGGTTACAGAGTAAAGTAGCCTCACGTTTGGCTGCCCACGACGTGTGCTGAATGACTGTCCACACAGCCTTTTTATACCGCAGATGAGATCCGGTCTTTGCGTACTTCCGACCTTGAGCCTGGTGATGCCTACTTTGACCGTTATTGTATCAAATGCCTATAATCTCACTCCTCTAGGTCTCAAACTTCTTGGCTTCAAAAACAAAGCTGAGATTGCATTCGAGGACAATGTCAAGCATGCCCTATTCATTTATCCAGATGAGCTGGTGAGTGGTTTAACGCTGCGTGCATCATTTTTTCCTAAGTCCCCCTTCTAGAAATATTCCGGGAGTAAGCGCACGTTTAGCGCTCTTCTGCAGAAAATGCTAGAGAAGAACAAGATTGGATTGGCCCTCGCCTTAGTCCGGCGCAATGCTACCCCTGCTTTCTGCGCCCTTGTACCACAGGTGGATGATCTCTAACTTGCTCTCTAGATCGCTGACCTCGAAATATATTTATAGGCAGAAACAGTGGAAGAAGGCGGATGGAGCGAACCTGCCGGATTCCATCTCATCTTTATCCCTTTTGCTGACGACATCCGCGCTGCACCAATTACCGAAGCGTTCAGAGGCACGTCAGCCCGTTCTCTGGATCCTGCTCGCTCATGTATTCTGGTATTAGCTGAGGAAGATGCCAAGGATGCTGCTCGAGCTTGGATTGACAAGTTGTGCGTCAAGAACGGTGCATATCCTCCGGACTCGTATCCGAACCCTGGTGTGTATGCGTCACCTCATTCATGTTTGTTGTTCCCTTAATCAGTCTTTTAGCGCTCGCGTACCATAATGCCCAACTTCAGGCAAGCGCTTTCCGTGAAGAATTTGATACGGAAGCATTCGAAGATCTGACCCGACCCAAGTACGATAAGATGCATGAGGTTTGGCAGTCTCTGTTACACCCCGCGAAGTTAATGAACATGTTACATAGCGGGCGGGGGCACTGCTAAAGGAATGGAAAAAGGTGTTGACAAGCGACGAGAACTACAACACCGTCCTTGCGACGACGGGTACGAAGAGAAAGCCTGTTCGTCGCCAAGTTCAAATTACGTCTGTTAGCTAACGACAAGGAATTTTTTCTTTCTTAGGACGTCTCAGTTGATGAAGCGGACCTTCGAGGTAGGTACGCGGCGGGAATGCTAGACAAAGTGAGTCGAGTGCCATCCCATCTTGATGGGATTTTAATTCAGAGCGATTATGATCGTTATAGCTTCGGGTCGATCAACTCAGGGTACGTTCTTCCCTGTGCGTGCCCGTCCCTGCTCACTTTGAGACACTGCAGGAGGTGCTCAAAAACAAGGGTTTACCGACGGCGGGGAGGAAGGCCGAGCTCATCGAGCGCGTGGGCGAGTGGCTGGACAAGTACTAATTCGTACAAGGATGTATCCCCCGGTAACGAGACGGTTTGCTCGTTGATTTGGTGCATCTTTCTGATCAGTATGTGGGCGTGTCCTCTGATGTTTTAAGGCACGACGTGCTCCAAGTTGAGACTGTCGGCGGAACAACAGGTCGGGTTAAGTGCGTCTGTGCCCACAAGTGGTACATACGACGTCGGGTATGTTTGATAAAAGACGGGCTGATAGCGACAGTTACTAATTGTGTACTCGCTCGATGGTCGATGATCATGACAAGTCGGAAGACCATCTGGTGCTACCCGACTATGTTCAAACCCGACTGCACATCATGATCAGTATCAGGTGTC